>BPLR01009791.1:0-100335 GCA_021605095.1 Caerostris extrusa | reverse complement strand
TATCAAATATATGCAAAGGAAACGTAACGAGAGATTTTAGCAAGTGAAATGAAATTTTTAAATATGATATTAGTGGGGGAGCTTAATTGTATGGTACATTTTTTATTAATATTTACAAATTACCGAATGTACAGATATTGATGTCAAAAGGTATATGGACTCAAGTGAATATTCTGCAAAAACTATCGATGTTGAATGAATTAACTTTTTATTATTTATCGTTTTTTATATAATGCAAAATAACCGCCTAAAGTTCATTCCTTGGTACTAATGTTGTAATGAACGTAAATTACTGTCATACTTTCAATTGTACTGAAAATTTTAACGATGAAATAACTATAGATATCAATACTACTATATAGACTACAATATTTACTTAGATATCCAATTAATTTCGTTTCATCTCCTCAATTATCCAATCAATTAATGGAAGAAATTTCAATTTTCTTCTTATACGCCCTAATTCTTACAACTTTGCCTCCAATCCTGAAAGTAAAAACAATGTGTGTTACTTTCTTATTATGGGGGACCGAATGGCTAACGCTCTGGTGTTCGGTACCACATGTATCGGGTTCAAATCCCGGCTTTGCCATGGGTGTTTGTAGTGGTTCGGAATCCACTTTAAACCATAGGTCTCGGTCTATCATGATCGTAGAGCGTTGCGGGGATATTGTTACTCCGCGTCCGTTGCTTATTTTCAAGTTACACGCGCTCGCTGGGTTGTGCAAAGTGAGTAACGTCGGTGCAGCCCTGTGGGAGTAAAAGATAACGGTCTCTCTTGCCAGCTGCATTAGAAAAATTGTTTTAATTGAATACACAAATAATACATTAGTTTCATAATAGGCAAGAGATATTATAGCAATGAGAAATAAATAGTCTTCATAGAAGATGTGAAAAGAAGTATAAATGGTGAATATTAGAAATGAGATTTAACTAAAAATAATTAAAAAGCAATTAAATAATATTAACTAAAAAAGTATTACTTCGACGATGAGAATATTGAAAACACAATGTAACAATGAAAATTTCACACAAAAAAACGCTTTTCTTGCAACAATATCGAAGCAATAATTGACTATATGTGAAATGTCATAAAAAATAAGCCCATAATTTGAATTAATTATTACCATTTGGCACCAAAAAACAGGATTTGATGATATACTTACCCAGGGGTCTCCAAACTACTGCCCGCCAGTGTCATCCATCCGCCCGCGACAGCATATTGTTGCTATAAGTTGGATGAAAAAAACACAGAATGATAATAACACGATTTTATTTACTTGATACGTAAAACTTAATGACAAGCATAATACGCAGAAAATTTAGCTTAAGCATAACATCTAACAAATAATTGAAATGAATCCCCAACATTATAAAGTGAAAATCCCGCGGTTTACCCTCGGTAGTTATGTTGGGGTAAAGAGTATCGCATATGTATGTATATCCTGATCCTGAATCAAACATGATTTTTATCCTAAAATCCCTCAGGAACGGAAAAAGCTAAATTAACGCGAATGAAACCGTGGGGTATCCACTTGTAAAAATACTAATGAGATTTATGTAATTTTCACTGACAATGGTGGATCAATTTTTACTTGTACCAATTATTAAAGAGATTTAAAATGCTCGTCGGTTAACCTAGATCTATAAACATTCTTTGTGTACTTCATTTTGGAGAATGAAGCGAATTTAGCAAGCGTATGCTCGCACAGAGCGCGTACTCGGCGACTGGTGCAGAAATTATAGATAATGGCGAAAAATTAAAACGGTTTTGACCACTCCGGTACTTTACTGGAGTAAAGGGAGAGTATGGCCCGGGGCTGAAAAGTTGGAGACCCCTGACTTATACTATAGTAGAATCCTTAAACCATGAGCACACATTTTGCTTATGGCGACTCACACATGCAGCATTTTTGGTCCTTATATATTTAAAATAAAGTTTCAAAAAATATGTATTTTTTTGTAAGCTAATAATTAATTACAAACTATCTTTACTAATTTATTTTACAACTTCTGAGTACAATATAAAGCATTGAAATTTAAATTGGTTCAATAAAATTTAATCGCGTATTTCTGATCTTTGTATGCAAACACAGTTGAACGAGAGAAATGCCGCAACCCATGAGCTGAAATCATTTTCAATTAATGATGATAAGAAGCTGGTCGTTGTCAATAAATACTTATCCCACTTGGAAGATATGTAATCTAGACCAAAAAACCACAAGAACCATATGGATACACATGGTTGAAAGGAATGAAGCAGCTTCTGTGGTGATGGAGAACCCGTAGGTAGAAGTCTGACATTTGCTCCGACGCTCTTACAGTCTTAAAGAGACCTACGGCAAAAGTGGATTCAACCACTACACACATCCAAATGGCACCGCCGAGACTGGAACAATACCCGCAGTATCGAGCACCAGAGCACTAGCCACTCGACCATTCAGGCCCGGCAATAAATGTTTACTATCATAACAAGAATGAAAAAAAAAAAAAAAAAAAACTTTTCTGCAATGTTTTAGAAAAAAAAAAAAAACTTGAAAAATAAATTTCTATTTGAATTAAATTAAATGGCATAGAATATTTAATACTTTATTCCATTTTGATTTATTTTTAAATACATTCACTATCATTTGGATACAAAAAGTGCTGTGCTGTAAACTGTCTATTGAAACACAACTTATCGTGTACTCTTAATTTAATATTCTCTACAAAAAATAACTTCATTCAAATTCGCTGGCAGCATCTATTGAATTCAGAAACCTCAAGGATGACTGTAGAAAGCTTAACCATAAGGGTTTGTTGATAGACAGGTAGATCGCTTTTACTCACAAGACATCCAAATGCAGGATAGTTAACAGGGGAGCCGAAAAGTCCATGAGCTGACGCATAGATGGCGCTACTAGTATTCACACCATATGATTTCTAGTTAGCCCTAACCTTCCAAAAGTCAAGTGTATAAATTTGACAGCTGTTACTATATTAGTATGTGAATTATAGCATTTTTAGTGAAGCAACTTTTGTTAGTTTGAAAAAAATGGATAAAAAGGAATTTCGTGTGTTAATAAAGCATTGCTTTATTAACACACAGCCTCAGCCTCAAGCTATGCACTAATAGTGCAACAGCTATCTGGGACCCAGGAGCTGCGTGTGTCTCATTATGAGCTCCCTGACAACATCACCACCCAGTTGTGGGCAGCATTCCCTAAATACAATTAAATAGTAAATTGCAGATATTTAATTTAACTTTCAATTTAATAAATCTAAAATCCTGGCTTTAATTCCAAGTATAATATTTATTATATTATCTAAAAACAAAAACATTTGAACAAAAATTAGAAATACAAACAATTAAGGGGTTAACAAGAAAATATGTGAAAACTGGATTTTTTTTTTTTTTTTTTTTTTAAATCTATCACTGATAATTCTCTTTATTTTAATCCTATATTTAATGATCCAAAATACATTTTATTACATATAATCTCTTAAAACTTCAATTTAATGAATACAAATAAAAAAAATCCCCCAAAGAAAATTTACAATTTAATAAGGAAACAGACAGACACACAAAAAGTTTTGATAAATTGCTATATATATACTTTTTTTTCAAACCTGATAAATACATTAGAATTGTACATGCACACACGCACACACACACATTTAACTGGAGAACGAACTGAAAAGGAAAAAAAAAAAGTTTTTAAGGGAAACGAAACACAAATTAAGATAATAGTTTATTACAGATGAAATTTAATAACTACATTTATAATTTAATGATAGTTTTAAAATATACTTGAGATAAAGCATAAATTCCACACATATAGCCATCACAAAAATTAAAAGGAAATACATTCTTAAAAATTAAAATGTTAAAGTTATAAAATACACAGTTTATATAATTTAAAATATACATTCAATTAAGAACAATGAGTTAAAATGGTAAAAAATAAATAAATAAATAAAAAGTTTATAAAAAAGCTAAGCAAAAAGGCTTTTTTTTTACAGGAATCAATTTTATGTTCCCAAAAATTGAAATTTTGATTATTCAAAGCTTATTGAATCCCAGAATTTAAAATTCAACAATATCACATTATTAAAATAGTTTCTTTATTACGAAAGATAATCCGAAAATAATTTGGAATTAATATAACTATTAATATAATGAACGTAATAATTGCACAGTTTAGAAGTCCTTCTTATACAATTAATATGAAAATTTTAACAAAAACGTTAGCAATGTTTATGTGTCTTTATATAAATTAATAGTTTTTATCAAGTACACTTCTTTATAATAGCACAATATAGTTTAAATTTAGCCTCAGTATTAATGAAACTTTACAGATAAGAGCAATCAAATTATTTTTAGCAGCATTATTTATGAAAAATATCAATTTTATATCATCAACTTTTTAGTTATTACCAAAATAAAGAAAAAAAAAAAATGGGTTAAAATGATAAACTTGAATATTCAGAATAATCAGTTAATTCATGTTATATATAAAAACACAGCCAAATCACCTGGGATAAATCAAAACTAATTCTTAATTAATCCAATCTCCTAGTAAACTTTTCCTGCTACAAAAACTTTAGTTTAAAATGGATAAAATTGGCAATATGCATATCTGTATTAACTCCTTAAAGTAACAGATCAACTCAAAGTCACAGGTGAAAATATAAAGAACTCTGCATTATTACTCTGTCCAATTCCCAGTTAATACAGTAGAGCCTCTGTAAGTCGAATTTCAAGGGAGACAGCAAATAATTCGAGTTATAGAGTTTTCGACTCAAATTTTATAAGGAAACATTCAACTTGTAGAGGTTTAGAATCTTTCTAATTTATTTTGAGTTAGAGAGGTAATAAATATGTTTATTTACTGCTTAAAAGTTATATTATGTACTACAATTAAAAATCAAGATAATTCCGAAAACAACCTCAAAATTAAAAATATTATGTATTAAAAAGTCAGTCATTATTAATTTATTATCTTGTTTTAGACAATTCTATCGTTCTCTATTTATAGCATTATCTAAGCTATAAAGAGTAGAAAATTCTTTTTCTTCAGAGTTGCTATTTCATAGAATCGGTTATTCTATTTACTATATACTCATACATTGTTATCTAAGAAACAATGACGTGTATTGTCGGCAAATCCTTAAAGTCGGTAGCTTATTTTTTCGAGCTATAGAGGTAATTAGTTTGAAATGATCGAGTTGTAAAAAAAGATTGTAAAATCAAACATTGCTAATGTTCGAGATACAGAGGTCCAATTTTTTTTTTTTTTTCGAGTTGCGGAGGGAAAATATACACTAAAATGGCTTGTGGGGATTGATTAATTATTTCGACTAATAGAGGGTTGAAATTTCGAGTAATGGAAGTTTTGGAGTTTGAAGGGAGCGGAACAAAAAAAAATTCGAGTTGTGGAGGTTTTCGACTGTATAACCCACTTGTAACTGATAACCATAAAACATAAATAATTCTGGAATTGTTGAAAGGAAAGTTTGGCAGAGTTTAATCAAAGGACTAAAAATGACGTATAAGAACCAAAAGCACTTAAAAGTTTTTTTTCAAAATAAATAAATAAAAAGAGGAATACCGTTTAAGACCAGAATGCTTTTATCTAAAAAGACAAAACACAAGCAGAAAAATTAATCATTTCAGAGAGCTCAGTTTAATACCAATAAAAGCCTATGTGCATTTACACGCCTATGTGTATTTACATTAAGTGAAAAAAAGTAAATCTTGCAATCTGACTTCCCCACTAAAACAAGAGAAAATATCAATATAAAAATACAAAAAGACAAGTCGTATGCATTAGGCCCCTTGTCCCTTTCATTAAATGCTAGTCAAAGAGAAAAAAATAAACCAAACAAAAACTTCAGCATTGAATAAAATGAATTTACAGATTTTTAAAAGGTTTCTACTTCGAATATTAAAATCACAGATGGCTCAAATAAAAATAAAATGATTAGAAAAATTTCTTTGCAATGAATCCTGTACATAATGTAACAAGTCACGTTATTGCAAGCAATATATATTCATAAATTAGAGATTAATTTGTTCTTGGTAAAGAAAATAACTGAAAAAGGTTTTAATGGTTAATTTAAATAAATATATGTATTTTTGAAATAAGTATACATATGATGCTACACATACAGATTGCATAATAAGAATCTAAATATAAAGTGTCAGTGCCCCTGCAACTTGTTTATACAGATATTTACAACCAGTCAAAACTCTCTTTAAGTGGAATTTTTTTACTTAAAAATTCATAGATAATTACAGTATATTACAATGACTTATCTAATAAAAAAATAATGAGAAATGACATAGAAACTTAAACAATTTGTTGCACTTTGTCAATAACAAATTTGTAAAAAAATGAAAAACAACTAGAAATGAGAATGGAGGTGAATAACCTTAAAGAGATCTCTATAGCTATAAATGCCACAAATTAACAGCTTCCCACCATCTTGCATAAAAAGGTATTAGCGAACAAAACAAAGAATGCTTACAGAAATGATGAAATGCCTTCAAGCCTACTAAAGTTCATAGAAAAGATATGAGAGAAACAAGTACATACTTTAACTGTTAAAAATAAAGCTTGAAAAGCCAAATCACCCCTTCCCCCTGATATATATATATATATAAAATCAAGAACGAAGAAGATACCTTAAACTTCTCAAAACTAAAGAAACAGAGATAACAAAAGTAAAATATGGAAGTTTAGATATCAGCCAAAAGAGAAAAATCAAAGAAATTATCAAAAAGTTTGATCTAATAAATGGACAATGCATACATTGGTGCAAAAAATGAAGATGAACTGGTTACAAACAACACATAATGCAGACAGGATATTGGAATTTGGTTGTACATTGCCACATTACAAGATCTGACATTGCTACTGCAGTAAATCTGACAGAAAAAAATGAAAAATCATGAAAACAAAACGTTATATTAGGCTGCAGAATTCTTCTATTTATTCTAAAAGCCAATTTGGCTATAGAGCTTTTTGTTTCTTATAATTGAAGCATGCACCAAATTTAAAAGCTAATATAAGAACTATATTTAATTTCATATATATATGTTTCAATTAAAGCATATGTAACTGTAGATAGAAATAAGCATGCTTTGCAAAAAATTATAATATGGCCCTCTAATTATTAGCTCTTGTATTTCATCAGTACTTAAAGTTATTCATGGATATTTATTTCAGAGATGAAGAAATAAGTATTTTTGGAATGAGAACAAATTTTTGAATACAAATATACCTAGACAAAATATATCCAATACTGGTATAAAGTATGAATTAGATTGCCTTTTTCTCTGCCATAAACAAAAATATAAGAGAGAAAACGAAGAGTGCTAGATTAGAAAATTAAAGATTTAGAATTAATTAGGTTAGTAAAAGTTTTAACAAATTTAGTTTAAATGGATTACAATACAAGAAATGTAGGCAATCACCAAGTTAAATGTTTATTCTAATATGATTTATAATCAATCTAGATGGATATTTAATAAATATAGAATCAATTTAAAATTGCAACTTCAAGATGAAGTTAAGAAAAAAATTCATATCAAATCTCGTTTCTTAATAAAAGATTTGATAACAAACAAGATCAGTTTTACTCAAATAGTATAACTGAGAAAAAAGATATTATTTTATTTAATATTTTGAAGTCCTATTGGGAATAGTTAACTTACCTCATGTTAAAAGTATTCATTTATCAGAACATTTGAAATATATGTATTCGTCACTTATTACTTTTGATTTTACAAAAGTAATGAGTGACCAAACTGAATTCAATTCAAACTGAAGCTGAAAGAAGATCGACCAAAAATTTCCTGTAAAATACAAGCAAAACGTGTAAAAAAAAAAAATTGCAACTAACACCCTTTTATCAACAATTTAACAGCGAATTTTTTTGATAATTTAGGTACAAAATATAAGAATTTTAGATTTAAATATAATAAGTTAGGATAAAAAATACTTTTTGTTTTATATTTATCATTTTTATGTGATAAAAAATATTACAATTGTTGTACAGCAAGAGCTCTTTAATTCGGCATGTAAGGGACGACAGCAGTGCAGTTATAGAGCGTCAATAGTTTTAGTGATGATTACAAAGATAAATTTTTCTAGATAAAATTTAAATGATTAAAAATATATTTACATTTAATGTGCTTATCACATTCTGAAACTGTGTAGACAATCTAAATGTCCACCAAAGTATTTTATCATTCTAGCAACTATAAAATCAAAATTCACACATTGAGCATAAATTTAAATAAATACTCTGTACTGATAAAAAAAATAAATAAATAAAAAAAAAAAAATAAACCAGTGCAAAAGAAAAATTAATATACAATAATAGGTAAAACAAACTGTGACAAGTTTCACACAAGCACATAAATACTCTTTAAATAAGTATCTGATATATAATTGATTTGGATGGGTTGATCAGTGATTAGAAACACTTCAAACATTTTTTTTTTTTTTTAATTATACACAATTAATAAGTGCAAGTTTTCATCCCACTGCCCTGTACCCATTTTTGTTAAATTGGATAGAGGCTCTTTTCTATCCTCCAGTTTTACTAAAGTTGCAGGGTTTTCTTAATTATCCTTAAATTTGCCATTTTCTGGAGTCAGTTGAAGACAAAAATTATTTCTACTAACTTACTTTTTATCTATAAACTTGACAAAGTAAAAAATTTTTATACGTGAAAAGCCGAAACCTTGTAACAATGGTCGTCAGCAAATGATCTTTGTTGTAGATATTGGATATGAATTTAGAACACAAATGATATGATAATACAAATAATTTTCGATGAAATATCTTTTAAACAAAACTTTTTTTCTCTTATAAGAAATTAATATTTTAACCATATCTAATTCAATATAAATGTCTAATTGAATTGTTGTTTAAATTATTTGAAAATTAAGTAGCACTTAAAGATATGCAATATAGTATGTAAATCTTTTCTGATAAATTTTTACTACAGAATATAGATATTGTTTTAATGGCTTATTGAGTTTTAAACATTATTCATGCAAAATATATTGATCAAGGTGAATCACAGCATGCAGCCGAGCACCAATATGAATGCAATTCTATACATAATTAAATATCTTTAAAACTTTTGAGATTAATTTTATACATTGAAAAAAAAAATTTTTTCATTTTATTCTAATATAAAAATTTCTTTTTTCTAAGGTTTTTGTATAAAAAAAAATAAAATGAAGAAAAATCCCAGATGTTACTACTACTATATATTACTCGATGTTGCTGGACTTAAGAAAATAAATAGATGGAATTCTAATATAAAAAACATTTAAAAATATTTGCCATAACCATCGAATAAGAATCATCATATCAATATTAAAAACAGCGGAACCCAAGACATCGAATAATGATGTAAAATAGAAAAAACAGATACTGCAATAAGACAAACAAAACATGAAAATGAAGTTGGACATGAAAAGAACTGTGATGTAGCTATGGTTAAAATCTATACAAAATGGTGCGAATCATTACATCAGTATATCTGCCACGAATCATTAATTTTCATCCGGATTGAACTTACACTATTTGAACTTTCATTAAGTTTCAGTACGTTTTTATTTGATTAAAAAATTACTACTATTAATTTTTAATACCTTTTTGACTATTTTGCAGATAAAATAGTAAAGATAATTTATTTTTGAATTGAAGTACTAAAAAGTTTTAAAAGTATTATAACAACATTGTATATATTGTTAAAAGTATGTTTAAAATAGTATATGTCTTAAAAGTATCATAACAAGATATTTCACTCAGCATTTGAAAAATTAGAATTAAAAAATTCAAAATATTAAATGGAGCTATATTTTGTTAGTTAAAAAAATTATTCTGATTTTCTGACACCTACACATTATTACATGCTCTCTTCATTTAGAATCAATTCTGGGTGCAATTAATTAGTTTTCTTTTTTTTAGGCTGCATTGCAAATTTAACAAAAAAACATGTCTGCAGAATGATAAAACAGAATAATTATTTAAAAATATAACAGAGCTTTGCAGATAAAGAGATAAAAAAATTATATTACTTACATTCAAACAGCAGAAATATAAAATATTCTTAATATGTTCCAATGTAAAATACATAATTTTAAAATAGGTAACTATATTATTGTTATTATATAATAATAATAGCAGATAACAGTGTTTTTATATAATTTCAATGTTTTCTCTCGCATGCATTGTAATGATATAAAAAAAAATTAAATTACATGCATTTTCTCCTTTACTATTATACCCTACTTATTTTATAATTATTAAATCAAGGCAGTTAATTTGAGGTGTTTTATTTATTCATTTTTAAGGTAGTGGAAAGGAAACATTTTTATTAATAAAATGGCAATGCGATTTTTTTCTTTTTTTACCTGTCAATGAGCAATACATCACAATAAAAAAAAAAAAAAAAAAATCAAACATGAAAAATTCAGCAATCATGTAAATCTTCAAATTGGCATAAACATAATATATATTTTAACAAATATTGATCTAAAATAGATCCCCCCTCCCCAACTGATCTAGAGTTTATATTAGAAGTACCCCAGCCAATTTGGGTATCAATTAAGGCTATATATAGGACCATACAAAATTCGTGGAAAATATATTTATATAACACTAGAACATATAACTGCCATTGCATTACTTCAGAAAATAAAGCTTATTAACTCTTTTATATCAATTTTTCATTTTTGCCAACATCAACACAAACCAGCAATAGCAACGATTTGAAATTAAAAAACATATTTTAATTAAATAGATACTTTAATTTAAAATAAATTTGTACTAAAGAAAAAACAAAATGTATTATTTAACAGTTTATCACTTCCATTAGATTTACAATAAGTACCTAAAAAATTTTTTTTTTTGAAAAACATAAAAGTTTTAAAGTTGATAAATTTCCAGCTTCCATTCAGAAATATATGGCATTTTGCATACTGACTATGGAAGGACGCCTTCTTCCCTCACCATTTGCTATATAGTTTCTCTTCCTACATATTAAAAGTGAGGATCCCAAGTTGAGTGCAAGGAGAGAAGCATTTTAGGAGTCTATATAAAAATTTGACTTCAAATTCGTTTATAAAAATAACTAATTTTTGCAAAATTTTTACAAGATTTATATTTTTACTTCTTTATCTGAAACAAACTTTAAATTTGTTTTAATATATGTAAGCACATATTAGTTTTTAAAATAATTAATGATTTAATTGTTTTTATATTTTGGAAACGTTCAAAATGGCAGAATAAATTAAAATTTACCCAACCCTTTCTAAGATAAATCAAGAACCAAAAAAGTCTGTTTTGATTATGTTAAGTTAAATGATGAAAAAATAGGTAATATATGTAAAATTGAATTAGAAGAATAACAACATAATGCTAAAATGTGAAATAAAGCTGGTGATCAAGAAGAGCAAGAATTTCCTATGCAGGGGTGTCAGAGGGCTGGGAATTGATTTTAGCATTCACCAAGTAGGTAATAAATAATTCCAACTGGTACCATATTTTTGTAAAAGTTATTACTCATCATAAAAAATTTCTTAGTATCATTTTCACTTCCTTTAATCTACACCGAAAGAGTAATAACTTCTGAAATACATTTTTATTAATTACTTCATTTTAGCGTATATTAGAGTCTTTGTTTTGTTTAAAGAATAATCTATATCCATTGCATGCTATTCATTTTGCATCTGCTTCTAAAAGTTACACAAATGAAATCTATTTTTTTGCAATAAGTGTCTTAAGGCTAATTAGACTGGGACCCACAGTTTAACAAGGATTCCTAACCATTAACAAACATTCATTACACTGCCAGGCTTCGAACTTGAAGCCTGTTGTATAAAGGCCAGGGCACTAGCCAATTAGTCACCAGAGCAGCGAGATTGTCCAAGCCAAGGTGATAATGATTGAACTTAAGTTTATCGGCAAAAGGAAAAACTGTTAAACCTTCTTGATCGCGCCTTTTGTATTCCTCCCCCTTCTTAATCTAACAGAGTTAAAGGAAAAAAAAGGAAATCAGAAAAGTTGGTAAAAAAATTTCAAGTACTCCTGAGGGAAGTATCTCTACAAGATCATTTAATTTAACAAGACGTATGCAAAATAAGCATCCAAATATTTACGTAGTCTAAATGAAAAGACTTGAATCTTTAATAATAAACAGCCTTTCTTAAAATATTTAAAAGGGATAATATTGAAGTACCTCCTAACATTGATTTTTTTTTTTTTTTATGAAAAAAAAAAAAAAAAAAATTGTAATTTGACAACAGGTTTAATTCAGCTGTTTAAAATGAAATACACTCAAGACTATTCTCTACTCCCACTTTATAAGAATTAAAACTGGAGATGGCCTCACGGCTTGGAGTTGAAATCTTAATGTTAAAAAGCAATCTGAAACCCAGAAAATATCACTTATAAGAAACTTCATTAAAGAATTTGCCATTTGCCAAATGGTGACAGATCACTTACTCGCCGCATGAGATACAATGCAATTGTTCAGCTTTTTTTTTCTTCGAATTGCAACATGTATGTAATTTTTTCAAATGAAAATGATACAACAATAATAAAACTAACTGCTAATTTGTGGTCTCAATATTAGTTTATGGATCAAGTTTGTTACAAAATTTGACAATTTAGTTCTTAAGAAACAACACAAATACATGAAACCACACGAACAATTTAGTCATTAAATTATTTTTATTAATTTTAAAAGAAACAGAAGCGGATAACAATAGTTATTATAAAAAAGCGAAAGAAATTAAACAATACAATTAATTTTTTTGTTTAACAAAGAAAGTTCATAAACTCATAATTAATAAAACAGTGCATTCTATAATAAATACTACAAAGGTTTAAAACTCCATATACCTTAAATCGAATTTTTAAATAGAAAATACAATTTTTGATGTTCGTAAGTAGATTTGGGGAATTTAAATGCTAATTCATTTCATAAGATTAAAAAGACTTAATACAATAACAATATTTCAAATAAATAGCAAAAAATAATGCAATATTTAAGATTTAATAATAAATTGCATGACAAATCCATTACATCAATTTTCATTTGATGAGCAATTTATTCACCAAATCAAAATCAGTACAAATAGCGAACAGCATTGGTTACACAAATTAAAAATATTTCAACATTTAAGTATTTTCAAAAAACCCCTTGTAATTTGGTCATATTAATGAGATCAAATGAATAACAATAAGTACATTATATCAAAGTATAATTTACAATGAAGTACTACAAAAATGGGATTCATTTACGATTACATTTTTTTTACATAACGATCCCACACTTCTAATTTACTATACATTCATAATTTATCAGCCCTATTAAACATTTTTAATACATTTTAGATAACAAAATAAGATTAAGAATGATTTCTAGTAAAGGTAATCTACAAATTATTTTCCAAGAAAGAAATTCTATTATTTCAAAATGAATTGAATCTATACTGAAGACAAACTATTATAAAAATCAAAGAATATCCAAGCATGTAATAATATATGTGCAAATAATATTGATTAAACTATAATTTTTCAATGTTAAATAAATAGTTTAATTTTTTTATATTAAATATGCAAACAATTCAGTGTTAATTAAAATACAATGTAAAATATCAAATGTTTATTAGTTTTGTTTTAAAATTTTACTTCAAGAAATGAAATTTCAGGCACATTTTAAACACAAATAAAGATTACACATATTTTCTGTACACAAGGCATTTGAAACTGTTAAAATTTATTGGATGCATAAATTTTATCATCAAATAAAATTTAGATGACCAAATTTAACAGGTATCAGTATCATACAATTTGTTCTCTACTTCAGAATAGAAAAAGTTTTGGATATTTTTATGTATGATTACAATTTCATTAACAACTTTTCCTTTTTAATATTAAATACATCAGCATTTAAAAAGCTAACATAAATATAATTCTGCAAATTTGCAATTACGTAAAGTTTAATTGCTTAACTTAATAGCTAAATCCAACGGTTTTAGGGTTACTATGCTAACATTTGAAAAACGGGTATAAAATTATACTGTAATTTTGCAGTTAATTAATTTTTTACTTAACAAATTTGTTACAAAAAGCAATGAAATATTTATCGATGCACTATAATTACGAAATTATAACGAATGCGCTCTCTTAATTGTGCATAGTAAGATATAGTGTTATTTTTTTACGTTTTCAAAAGCTAATTACAATATTTATTTTAAGAATGATATAATAGTTTAAATAATGAGTACTCACGTTTTGCACAAATCGGCATTTACTCGAATGCTTTTTAGCGGAGATAACTTCACAACTGTTTCTTTTTAGCGGAGATAACTTCACAACTGTTTCACTTATGTATTTAACAAGTTCAATTAATAGATTTTATCATCAAATAAAATTTAGATGACCAAATTTAACAGATATCAGTATCATACAATTTGTTCTCTACTTCAGAATAGAAAAAGTTTTGGATATTTTTTATGTATGATTACAATTTCATTAACAACTTTTCCTTTTAATATTAAATACATCAGCATTTAAAAGCTAACATAAATATAATTCTGCAAATTTGCAATTACGTAAAGTATAATTGCTTAACTTAATAGCTAAATCCAACGGTTTTAGGGTTACTATGCTAACATTTGAAAAACGGGTATAAAATTATACTGTAATTTTGCAGTTAATTAATTTTTTACTAACAAATTTGTTACAAAAAGCAATGAAATATTTATCGATGCACTATAATTATGAAATTATAACGAATGCACTCTCTTAATTGTGCATAGTAAGATATAGTGTTATTTTTTTACGTTTTCAAAAGCTAATTACAATATTTATTTTAAGAATGATATAATAGTTTAAATAATGAGTACTCACGTTTTGCACAAATCGGCATTTACTCGAATGCTTTTTAGCGGAGATAACTTCACAACTGTTTCACTTATGTATTTAACAAGTTCAATTAATAGTCGTATTGCAAATGCAACTTAATATTTCATAAATCGCAACTGTCAAATTCCGTTTGTAATTAACGTTTAATGCAGATAAATAAGAAATTATAAATACAGAACAAAATTTCAATTGATATTTAGTAGTGGAAAGTTAGGAAAGAAGAGTGATAAAAATCGCGTAAAATGGCGGTATTGGCATGTTTGAAAGTGTGTGAAGCTCTAAGCCTAACCTGCCAAATTTAATGACGTAAATATCATGAGAAAAAAATACAAAAAAATTTCATAAAAAATTTTAAAAACTTACCTCTAAAATATTGTGAAATTTAACTTGATTTCTTACAATAATAATTACGAGTCTACATGTAAAACTGCCCTTGAAATTTCTAGACGTCACTATTGCCAACTTAAAATTAAATATTTTGATGGTTAAGGATAAACATTCCTCGGACAGAAATTACTTTTGTAATTTATTATTAGATAGTTATTGTCATGAATATAATATATAATAAAAAAATGCTTTAAAAGTATATTTAATAATATTTACAAATATGACAATTTTACAAGAAAATTTATATACGTCTAGGCAACCATGAACTTATCTATAAAATAACTCTACTTTCTGTCTGTTATGTATAAAGTAATCAATGAGTAAAATATTGTAAGATTTCCCTTGTATCATTTTATTGGTAAGTAATATTCGTTCACTTCCACACTAATTTTAGCAATGATGAATTTGTCGATATTAAAAATTTCGTAATGTGTAATTCTCCAAAAGAGTTATGTGCTACGCCCATATGGTCAATTAGTCTGAATGTTTGTAATCAGCAAATGCACTTTATCTCAATCAAAACTGGTCTAATTTGAAATTAAAATCTTATTCATCATTATTGAAAAAAATTAAACTATTTGTACTTTCATTAAAATGCTCGGATAACATTTCGTAAAATTACACTAGCTCTGAACGAACACAAACTCTAGTATTGACTGTTCAGTAGGTTAACCTTGCACTTAAATCGGCGCTCTATTGAGGCGCTTTCCTGGATCATCCCATGTGAATTAATGGGTACTTGGCGATTTTTATATACTTGATATGCATTATTATATGAAAAAAAAAATGGAATTTTGACCGATATCAAATTCCGGAATTTGGCTGTTGACCATCTGTGAGGGGATTTCCCGCTTTATTTAAGGATTTTTATCTTTAAATATAGAATTTTTAAAATTATATCAAATGCTTTTATGGCAAGATGATTCAAAATTGTGTTTCGTTTGGTAAAGAAGTTCACATGTAATTTAAAAGAAAAGTTAAAGAAATTAGAATGTATGCTGAAAAGAGGAATAATTTTGTAGATTGTGTGCTAATAACATTTAGTTATTTAGTTTAATTTTGTAGACTGTGTGTGAATAATCCATGTTCCATGAAAATAACTTTATTTAATTTCGAAATTATTAATCAACTTCCAATAAATTTTATTGTAGCCTGCCTGCCATTGGAAATATAAAAAAAAACAAAAAACACGTTCAATAAAATGTTTTCTGTATATATTTTAATTTAAAATATCTTGTACTTCCATAACATAACAGCTATACAACCATTATACCAAATGAAAAAGTTACTATGCTAAAAATTGTATGTAACAATTGTGGCTAATCTTTTAAAACATTAAAATTGTGGTTAAAACCTTTTTTTTTTTCTTTCCCCCTTTTAATCTTTAAGTTATGTTCTAAAGTATCATTAAAAAGAAAAATGCACCAAAGAACAATATCTTAAGCATTCATTTTTTTAAAAATTAGTTAGTATAAAATTCAGCTATATTTAATGAATTAATCACCTTTCTCTCTGTATTGTGGTGGATTTAAATATTCTGTTATGTAACTGTTATGAGCTTTATTTAGTAGTATTTTAGAATATTTAATTAAATTATTTTGTTACAGCAAAATGATAAAATAGCCTAAATATACTTTTTTTCCCCATTATAATAATTGTTATATGTATCTGTTTCCTCAATAAGTCTCAAAACCCAAAATGTTCTATATTTTTTTCCAAAAATAAATAAATAAACAAGAATCCAGGTTTTAAATGGAAACTCAGGATCTTGAGAGAAAAAAAATCCCAATCATTGACAGCTTTCAAAATCCATCACCACTTCTTTTCAAACACGTTCATTTTAATTTCATTCAATAAGCATTTTTTTTTTTTTTAAATATTGTTTGCAGTAGAAAATCTTACTAAAAATAAAACGCTACAAAAATTATAATTTTTGCAAATGAAACTTAAAAGATTTTATGCACATATTAACCCTTGTGCGGTAGTCAAGTGACAACGTCAACAAGATTTTCATGGCCCTTGTATTTTATAAATGGTCTGTGAATTACAAAACTTATAATTTGATTACTACAAATAGATGAAGTTTATTAAGTCTGCTTCATAAAAACACATTATGGTATCTGAGGTCTTCCTAACAACTAGTATTTGTGTGACTAATCACTAAACTGGATTATTAATGAAAATATGGAAATCAATTGGTTATGAATTCATTAATAAATCAGTATACTACTGGATAGATAATATCTAATATTAAATTGTACTTGTGATGATAAATTTAAGAGAAATAAAATTGTAATCTTGTATTATTATTTATAATTAAGAACTATTTATTTGTTTTAATTACTTGCATATTTTGGTTCATTCAAATGTGCTATTATATATCGGTGTTTAAACTTGGCATAGATTTAAAAGTTAATTGATAAAAATGTAGTGACAATTCTCTCTCTCTCTCTGAATATAAATAAATATATATATTCTAATTTTCATTTGCAGTATTCATTTAAAATCACAATAAAAATTCTAAGTTTTAAAAGTGTAAATTTTGTATGTAAAAAAATTGAAAAGGGAAACAGTGTTACCTTGTTAATAATAAGATTTCTGGTAGAAATTTCTTCTGAATATTAAAGGTACTAAAGAACTGTATATAATTAATGCTTTAACACTGGTGGCAGTAAGTTTTTTAGGGAAATATCTCTTGCATATTGATTGATATAGTTATGTGGAGTGCTTAAAAAACATTTTAAGAAATAATTCATATATCATCTGCCATATCAAAGTAGAAAATATTTCAAAATAAATTAGGTAAATAAACAATAATGATATTTGAAATACCAAGAAAAAAGTTTTAGCTTATAAAGAAAACCATATTTAGTTCATGAGTTTTTAAAATTCACTAAATTAAAAAAAGTGTCTGGAAGTACTACTTGTTGTTGTTATCATGTTCATGGATTTAAAATATTATTATTACACAAACCATGGAAAAATGCCTCGGAAGTACTACTTTTAATTTATTAGTATAAAAATGTTTAAATGTCGATTGTCAAGTTTGGAAAAGGAGCAATTGTATTGAAGTTTTGATTTAATCATAGTTTTGCATTTTTATGGTATTAATAATTTATATTAAGTAGCTTTGAATATGAATATTAAGTGTTCTTCCCCCTCAGAAATTTAGTTCCCTTGTTTTTTTATTATTATTATTATTATTTAAGAAGCAATATTATTAATCTTAACTCTTTCACTTATAATACCTATACCATAGGAAACAACAAGGAAATCAAATTAAGAAAAATTAATCTTAAGCATTCGTTATGAAAGCAAATACTTTAATTATTTTTTTGAACTAGCGGCAGTTAATTTTGGCAAATATCATAATATATTATTCTGGGGTAAAATTTTGTTGGGAAAATATGTGAATAATTGATGATGATTGAAAATGGATTCAGAAAATGATAAACAGATGATATTTATTCTAATATATGATCTTATTCTCTTTATACTCCTGAACAGCCTAACATTGATATTGTTTTTAATAATTTTATATTTAAAAATTATAGTATTTCTATAATTAAAAGTAACTTAATGTTTTGTCTTGATTTTTGATTATGCACCATATAAAAACATACTGGTATAAAAAAAATGTAGATAATTAGTGGTATAGTTTTAAATTGGGAGTTACCATATGAAATCATTACAGTTGTAAAGACAAATATTTCTGTATAACACTAGTTCATTTAATCTGGCATTGCCCAGCTTTAGAAAATAAAACTTATTTACTCTACTATATTAAAGAAATAAGTTAATAAACAAAATCAGTAATGAACTGCTAGTAAATTTTCCTATGTAATTCTAATATAAAAACTCTAATAATCATGAGTCCTAATCATCTAATAATAATTGAAAATAGAAACCGTACAAATGTGATAATGAACCAGATGTAAAATATCACAATGGTGTCAGGTGTGAAGAAAGCTGTTGTGTACCGACGGATTGAATCCATATGGGAGAATCCATTCATGATTTGCGTAAAATGAAACAAAATATTAATTTTCATCAGCATCAAATTCAAACTGTTTAAAGTTTAGTATTAGGTAGAAATCGCATGATTTGTATCAAAATTAAACTGTTCATTTGATATCTGAAATACGGATTCAATACAAAATTAATATATTGATATGTACATTTATTTTAAAAAGAAAATTAGAATGGAATGCAAAAAAATTATTTTTGTATTCTTTTAAAAGGCAAGTAATTTTTCTTTATCCTTCAATTTTTTTTTTTTTTTTTTTTTTTTTTTTAGCATTGAATGTTTTTCGATGAAAATATTAAAAATTCGATGAAAATATTAAATATTAATAATATAATAGATTTCTTATTATATTATTTAATAAAAATATATAAATTTTTCTGAATTTTGTTTTGGTATACTTTTTTTTATATTAAATGTGTTGGATTCATTTAAAATTTAAAAATATCAAGTGATATGTGGTTTGATTGAATAAGAAAAAAAAAAAAAAAATGCTAATATATTTGCTTAAAGTTATTTCTATTTGCATAAGCAAAATTAGTGTTAAATTTTAAACTTAAATCAAAAATTGCATGAATCCTTTTCAAAAAATTAAAAATATAGCATAAAAAAACAATATGTTTTGCAGAAAGAGAATGAAAATGAACTATTACATTGTATAATATTACTATTACATTGTAATTAATGTAATAGTAATATTACATTTAACATACATTATTGTATGCATAGTTGTATTACATTTACTATACACTATTACTATTGCATTTATTACATTGTAAATAATGGGTAAATGTCATAAAAAATTATTTAAGAAATCTTATTTTTGAGAATTTTATTTCAGATCTAGCTTATGGCAGATTTTCTGTGGAAAAAGAAGGAATTTATGAAAAACAGCTCAAGCAATAAATAGGAAATAAAATTGCTTCAACTCGCAGACTGCAGTGAATTTATATATTTTTATTAAAAATAAAATTATTTTAAATTTGAATATTTTACAAGTTAATAGGGAAAAAACTTTTTTTTTCTACAGTATCATTCATTCTAATATTTTTTCTTCTTCTAGCAAGCATGCTAATTGGAAACATTGCATTATTGTTAATGCAGATCAGAAATATTACATTACTGTGTATGCAATTGGCAAGCATTTTGTAAATGTTATACATAAAACAGACGTGGAGGTATAAAATAATGAGAAAGTAGACTAATTATGAAATGTGGAAACCTAAATTAACTGCTATAAACTGAAGTTTATTTTTAATTATATATGTGTATCTCTCAAGAGGACTATGGAAATAAAAATTTGTATTGTGTTTAGAATATGACATTTAATGCTGTATTTATATTCATTTTGGTCACATAAATATTGTGCTAAATAATAAGCTAATGTGATACAGATGTACAATCGAATAATCATATGTGTAAAAGTGTTTGTTTACTAAAACATATCAATACAAAAGAAATAACGATCTCATTATTCTTTAAAAAGAATGTATGTATTTTACAGATTTATTCTTGTGTAAGTTTTAAACTTTTGTTAACATTACTTAATATTTACATATAATTTTTGTGCTAGTTTGATACATTTAAACAATTCAGATTATAAGGAGCAATATTTTTAATATGAACATTTCTTGTAATGTATAACAATTCTGAAAGAGAAACTAAAATACTTTAATTCTAAAGAATCAGTGATATAATTTGAAAGAGCACAGAGTAAAGAAATGAAGCTTGAGAATATTTATTTGGTTATTTATTTATTATTATTTTTTTAATTTAGGTGTTACCTTGTTTTATAAATTGAGGTAATACATATAATTTTTTGCAACTGAAATTCAATGAAATGAATATTATATGGGACATGATAAAACAAATGCTAATCTGAATTTAATAAAAGAATTACATTGTGCAGATAATTATCCATTTTTAGAATATTAATTATACAAATACAAAAATTAAGTACCTTTTTAAAAGATAAGTTTTACAAAACTCAATATAGAAGGGAAAAGATCATGAAATGGAATAGAAAACTGAAATCAACCAAAAGGAAACTAAACAGATTAATTAAATTTTTGAAAACTAATACATATCAAGTTTTTTTTTTTTTTAACCCCTCCTCTGTCTTTTTGCAAAATTCTTGTCAAACTCCTATCATTTTGCTTTCAACTAATACAAAGCTTTTTGCTTCTTATCTTATTCATCATGCGGAAACCGCAATGGAATAGAAACAAATTTATAGACCCATATAGTTAATATGCCTTTTGGACAAATACCCATATATAGTTATTACCCATATAGTTAATATGCCTATTGGACAAAACGGATTCAACAAACCCAATGGCCGAGTCATTTACGACTCCGTAAATAAAAGTTTTGACAATAACAACCTGCTTGGTGAGTTAAACTGCCGACCAGTAAAACGAATCTTGAGAACAGACTGATCAGAGTTAATCTCAAGATAAAGGATATCCCAGAATCAATCAATAAGGTATGGTCTTTTAACATCGAATCAGAACTCATTTACAAGCCAGAGATTCACGAATATATTATATACGGTAGGGAGAATGGTCCAAATACAACTCGCCTGCTGGCAAGGATTTGTGGCGTATAAGCACCGACTTCGGTTTGACGGTGTTCAGAAGGGTTCATATTGAAGTATCTAAGGCGTCGCTTGAAGAGGCAGGAGCATGGCTGATTACCAACGATTAAACGTGGAGGCGACGCGTTTTTGCGTTTGTATTGTCTCAGTCTGTGGCAGGTAACATTTCTGCCATGACGGGGTCGTATCCGCTATAAGGAGAGTATAACAGGTGGGCTGAATAGTTCGTAGGTTGATACATAGCGCTACTAGCATTAAATCCATATGATTTTTAGTTAGCCCTAACCTTCAAAAGACACGTGTATAAATTTGACAGCTGTTGCACTATTAGTATGTGAGTTATAGCATTTTTAGTGAAGCAACTTTTATTAGTTTGAAAAAGGAATTTCGTGTGTTTAATTAAAGCATTGCTTTTGGAGGAAAAAAATTCTATTGCAGCCAAGGCTTGGCTTGATAAACATTATTCGGACTTTGCACCAGGAAAATCAACCGTAGAGAAGTGGTTTGCTAAATTTAAACGAGACGAAATGAGCACCGAGGGCGATGCAATCAGTGGACGCCCCAAAGAGGCTGTTACCGACGAAAAGTTCACAAAATAATTTATGATAACCGTAAAGTGAAGTTGATTGAGATAGCTGAGACCCTAAAGATATCAAAGGAATGTGTTGGACATATCGTGAATGAATATTTGGATATGCGAAAGCTCTGTTCAAAGTGGGTGCCGCGCGAGTTCACAATCGACCAAAAACAACAACAAATTGATGATTCTAAGCAGTGTTTGGAGCTGTTCAATCGTGATAAACCCGAATTTTTTTCGTCTATATGTGACAATGGATGAAACATGGCTCCATCATTTCACACCGGAGTCCAATCGACAGTCAGCTGAGTGGACTGCACGTGATGAACACTAAAAATGCTATAACTCACATTCTAATAGTGCAACAGCTGTCGAATTTATATACATGTCTTTTGAAGTTAGGGCTAACTAAAAATCATATGGATTTAACACTAGTAGCGCCATCTATGTGTCAGCCTATGAACTTTTCAGCCCATCTGTTATACTATTCTGTTATATTTCGAACATGGTAGTTAAAAGAGCCCCCAGATCATTATATCAAAGGAACTTTTTTTTTATTAATATGGACTGATAGATATGTATTTATAAAATTTTTGTCCCAGGAAATTAAAGGTTCCAGCCTGAAAATAAGACCAGAAAAGACATTTTGTACTAATCATTTTTATATTGTTAAGTGATATTTTAAAACGTAAAATATAAAAATGAGGTTTCATTGAAAATAAGACCAAAAAGAATTTTGTACTAATCATTTTTGTTATGATATTTAAAAGTAAAATATATGAGGTTTTGAAAGAATGACTATTATCAACAAATTTCATAATACATTGAGCGGCGTCATTGAGTATGGATGTTCACAACACACTCATCAGTTTGAAGATGGTTTGATGGAGAAGGACATTTCTGTGCCGTCGCGCGACCGGACAGGGAGAATCGCTAGCCGTCGGAGGATGAGTTTGAGACGCCGAAGGCTTATGGCCAAAAGAAAGCAAAACTACAGGAAAGTAACGCTTAAAGCTAACGTATACAATACATATAACAAGGATATGAAGAATACAAGCAACATTGCAGAGATGTGGGGAGCCAACTGCCCTATGTATGTATGAGACAGCCGGCTGTTAAAAGTTTAAAAACAGATTATAAGTATGTTAAAATTAATTCTATAAGTTATAAAATTATTGCTAATCGCATTGCATACAATGTATGGAGTGCTAAAGCTTCTAAAATTGCTAAAAATTTTATTTTAATAATAACTATTTTTTTTAAAAAATGAACCATATTGTATCATTTGGGATGCTGACTCTAAATTGGCTGCTTTCATGGAAGTAGACCTTCAAGCTTTGTGTGCGGATCCCAACTCTAAAATTGGAGTTTTTAACTATCGTACTGACTGTTAAAAACTCTGACTACTACTGACTGTTTAAAAGATACTGCGATTAATGTATATAATCAACGAAATGCGGGCAGTTTTTTTTTTTTTTTTAATATTTCTAATGTAAAAGACTCGTGTATGTAACATGCTTAAAGAAACTTGTGGTGGTTATTTTGACCAATACCTGTATTCATGCAGACGGATAATAATTCGCTTAAGTATGTATCTCCTTTTAAGCTTTTATTAATATGTCATTGTTATGTTAACATATTTAAATGTCGTACATATGATTATTTATAAATAAACCACTCCCTTGTGGAGAGCAGTTTTAAACTAAAATATGTGTTTTTATTTGTGTATGATCCCCGACTAAGCAGAAAAAGTCGGAAGGGTTGACAAAAAAAATAATATAAATGGTATTGCAATGTATTCTACTTAATTTCTGATGCTTTAAAATCAATGAGTCTTGACCAACGTCATTTTTATAACAGTATTTCAAGATGCTCCAACAATTCTTTTTGGTGGTTGAAAGGAGATTCGCTGTCGGAAGTCGCCTTTTCCTCATGAAATCGCACGAATATGGATGTTATGTTCATTTATTTAAAAGGGACAAAATTCTATGGACTTTGCACTGTTTAACAGAACACTCATCATTTAGACCAAGTTCAAGAGCTATGCCTCTTTTAAAAATCATATTTCCTGACATCGATATTGCTAAAAAGATGATCCTACAATGAACAAAAAATTGCTAATTTCAGCATTTATTGACTTGTTCCATATTTTTCTAACCAGCTTCGTGGAAAATATAAAAATTGCCAATATTTAGTAATAGGATTTGACGAGTCACTAAACAAAATTTCACAAAAGCAATAGAGTGTTCTAAAGATTAGATTCTGTGATGACAAAAATTAAATCGTTACACTTGAAATCTGTATTTTTACAGCTTTCATGTGTTGAAAAATACAGATATCATTGCTGTAAAATTTCAAAAAAATGCTTTGCCATCCTTTTTATTGATCTGAAAGTAAAAATAATAATACAGATATCTATGAATGGGCCCAATGTTAACTTCAAAATTTTAAGAGTTAAATTAAGAATTGTCACTAGATGATTTAAAATATTTAGACGTTGGACTGTATGCAATTGATTATGCCTTTAAGGCTGAAATCAAGGGAAATGGTGTGGAAAATTTAATTTTCTGAAGCTTATATTATGTATTCAAGGATGTTCCAGCATGAAGAGCCGACTTAACGTATTACACAGATTGGAGGGAGGAAAAAAATCATGCGCTGCTTGATGGCTCGAAAATTCTACAGTAGATAAAAAGAACTTTGAAAATTCTATCGCATATTACTGAGTTTGTCGAGTCATCTCTTAAAGATCAAAAGTGCTTTATTAATTCTAAGAATTTCCTTCTAATTTCAAAGTGCATCAAAGATAAACTCTTAAGTACAAAAATAGGGGGTTTTTTTTTTATCTCTAGCTTCAACAGTTGAACAATTTTTAACTGCTTTTCAAAGTCACACTCTTACAGCTACTTTTCATTATTGATGTCATTATTACAGAGAGCTATGTAAAAGTTTATCAAGCCTAATGTTATGGAAGGCAATGACTCCAATTTAAAAATTAATGCAATGGAGAAAGACAATTTTTTGCCCTACAAAGTGTAAATTTGTTGTTGAACAGTGGAAAAAAAATTAGGGGGAATTTTTGCAACCCGTGTAATGCGTGACGTCGGCTCTTCGTGCTGAAACATCCTTGAATAAATAATATTTTTTTCTAATGCAGCTGGCAAACTCTTAGATAGTTGTCTTGGATGCCTTAAGGCCAGCGCTGCACCGACGTTACTCACTTAGCACCACCCAGAGGGTGCGTGTAGCTTGACGATAAGCTACAGACGCGGATTAGCAATACCCTCGCAACGCTCTACGATCATGTTAGACCGAGAGCTACGGTTTAAAGTGGATTCCGAACCACTACAAACATACATGAACCACCGGGACTCGAACCCGAAACCTGTGGTACCGAGCGCTAGCCACTCGGCCATTCAGGCTCTGAATAAATAATATAAGCGTCCAAAAAAAATTCTATTATTTCCTACTTCTTTTCCTCGATCCCAGCCTTAATTAATGCTAGTCATAATAAAGCAATTTTTTTTTTTTTTTTTTTTTTTTTTCCGATTCTTTGCATTTTTTGGGAAATTTTTTTTTTTTTTTGTACTTTATTTATTTTAGCATTTTATTCTTATTCCTAAAAGATTAAAAATTATATTTTTCTTAAATGAATAACATTTAAAATTCTTAGGAGAAAAAAAAAGTAAAATTCTTATTAGAATCTTAAAAAAATAGTAGACATGATATACATACAATATATATAATTGTAAGAACAGAATTATGAAACGAATTCAATTAAAAAAACATATATTTAAATATAAAACTGTTTTACTTGAGAAATGTGAATAATCCAGGAAGTAGTAATCGTGGAAGTAATAACAGATGTGTCAAATGTGGGCGCTCCATTTTATGAAGGACTGCCCAACGGAGGGATTGTTAAAAATCCCAAATGCCTCAATTGTGGGTAGCAATGACACTTCGCATCATTTCCCGGATGAGAAAAATTTCCTAAGCACCCTGACAGTCAAAGCAGTTAGTCTTGTGTTATGCCTTGGTCCCGTAGGGGGTCTAAAACTCCTGTCTTGAGATAAAAAAAAAAAAAAAAAAAGTAGCAAGTTACCAAGGTCTGTCCCAGTTCAAAGTAAATAAAGCACGCGAAAGAGCAACATGAGAAAATTACTAGTTTTTTTAATTAAAAAACTTTTAAAATTAAAAAATAATAATAAAAAACCAAAAAAGAAAACACTACTGAATGGAATTTCCGCTGATAGAAATGATGACTAAAGGCTCGTTTCCACCGAGGCGTGAGGCGTTGACCAATCACTAGCCTCACAACGTGCGCCTGAAACTGGTTGAAATCCACCGCTTCGAGTTGACCAACTTTCAACTCTCAAATGCTTGCTGCGTCATATGACTTGGATTGAGCCAATAGTAGATCTGTCATCTAGTAGAAGTAACTGGAACTTCACTAGGTGTAAAGCGATTTCTGAAGTTTCGGTGTGAAAAAATTTTCTTCCCTGCAGCGTGACGCTTCGCCGCCTTACGCCTCGGTGGGAACGACCTTTAAAGGAACAAGTCAGCGTCAAGTCCGCCGCCAAACAGTAGCGGAAACGATGCTTCGATGACTGAGCCAGTTCATCTAGGGGTGATTGCAAGTTATATAAGACCGCCCTTGGGTGCTTAGCTTTCGCCGGCAGAGTGAAATTGTAACTCGGAAGATTACGGATTTTATCATTCAGAATATGGTCAAGATTTGCATAAAAATTTTCCGCGAACTTCAGCATAAAATTTTGAATACTAGGAGGGCAAGATTATGACGAATGTCATCATTTCTAAAGTTTTGTTTGTTCTAATGCATCTGGCAAACACTTAAACACTTGTCTTCGATGCCTTAAGACAACGCTGCACAGACGTTATTCGCTTAACACTACCCGGGAGGTGCGTGTAGCTTGAAGATAAGCTACGGACGCTGAGTAACAATACCTCCGCAACTCTCTACGATCCTGTTAGACCGGGACCTACGGTTTAAAAGTGGATTCGAACCTCTACAACATCCATGGCACCGGCCGGGACTCGAACCCGAAACCTGGAGTACCGAGTGCCAGAGCGCTATCCACTCGGCCGTTCAGGCCCCTCATTTCTAAACTACAAAGGAGAATTTGTTATCATTCGTAAAAGTTTATTTTCAAATCTTTTAATACAATTAATGTGGTACGTTGCAGCGGAACTCCAAACAGGGCTTGCATATGTTATGAAAGGACGCATATAGTACATGTAAATTATTAGTTTATTTTCCACTGAGAGGGAAGAGTTTTTGTTAATGAAAAGATAAAGCATGCGAAGTCAGGTATTCAATTTATTTTTAATGTAGTTAGTATATGTTAATTTACTATCAAGAAAAACTCCCAGTTATTTAGCATTTTTAATTCAGTTAATTTGTTGATTAAAAGATATATGTTAGGAGGAAGAATTTTTTTCCTCTTGAAGAGTGCAACCTCTGTTTTTATCAACGTTATTTTTGATTTTCCATCTGGTAAGCCAAGCTTCGAGGTGTGTGAAATATTGAAGAAAATATTTTGCAGATCTTGGATAGTTTTAGAGGCGGAAATAACGGCGGTGTCATCTTCATAATTACCTAATTTGTGAGATTTGTGGAATGTCATTAATGTAAATGTTAAATAAGATTGGGCCAATCAGTGTGTCCTGGGGTATGCTCGCATTAATATCTCTGTTATGGAAAGTGAGTTGGTAACTTTGACAGTGAATGTTCTATTTGTTAAGTAAGATATAGTATGTTGGAAAATTGTATGCAATTAGTTTGTGAATCAGACCATCGACGCAGACTCTATCAAATGCTTTGGCTACATCTAGGAAAACAGTCCCTGTTAATACTTTCTTACTGAGACCTTCAGAAATCATTTCCGTTATACTAAGAAGTTGGTGAGTGGTGCTAATTTAGAAATAAACCCAAATTGTTGAGGAATCATTATAGAATTTTTAGTGAAGTGATTTTTAATTTTTTTGAGAATAACAAATTGAGTTAATTTACTAATGGTAGAGAGAAGAGAAATAAGACTATAATTAATTGGATTATATGGGTCTTTTACAGGTTTGAGAATTGGCAAAACTATTGCATTTTTCCAAAAATGTGGAAAGTAATTTAATTTAATACTTGCATTTATTAGTTTCTGATTATACAAATAACAATGAAAGGAATATTTTTTAACATTTTGTTAGTTATATTATCAGCAGGTGCTTTATTAATTTCAAGTATATTTATATAATGTGGAGACTCTAGGGTTAGGAATTTTATTGAGGTTAGTTTTGAGTTTAAAGAAGTAATAGAATTACTCAAAATATTATTAGTAGAGGGATTAGAAATATTATTAACTTTATTATATTATTAACTTGATCCTGAAGGTTAGCCATGAAAAGATTAGATTTGTCGATATCGTTAAGAACAAGAGAAGAATTATAACTTTTTAAATTTGCAACTTTAATATTATTCCCCTTTATTTTTTTAATAGCCCGCCAGATGGAGCCATCAGCTGTATCCAGAGCCTGTAAGCGATTGGTTCACGAGGTTTGTGTAAAATCGTAAATTGTTTTGCGAAGCTTGGCTTGTGTTCTATTGTAAATGTTTTTTTGATTTCGGATCATGGTAGATTTGCCAGGTTTTTTCTAGCTCTATTTCTATCAGCTGTGATTGTTTTTATATGTTAAGGTATAAAGTTGATGTTAGTATTTTTAATGGGCTTAGAGGAGTGTGTATTAGTTAGTGTAAGCATTATGAATAGTAATGTTCGATTGATTTTCACATCTATTGCTAGAGGGGAATCGAGATCGAGTTTATCAGGACGGGGTTAGAGAGGATCTTTTTAAATTTAGACCAGTTAGTTCAAGAGTTTGGTAAGTGAGTGAAAAATTCAACAACATGCACCCTGTCAAGCCAGCTCTAAGAAACACAGCTCCCCAGTTAGAAAGTTCACCACACCTGTAGCAGCACAGTTGTCCTTTGCCGCTGCATTTAGCAGAACCCGCCTCGTCAAACTGAAGACCCTAATACCCAAACTAGTTTCTCAACAGTTTTCAGCTGAGAATCAAGATATCATGGCTTAAACCATGTTCACAATGAACGAAAATTCACCCAAATATTCTATTCTCTAGGTGGAATTGAAATTGTTTATGACAGGCTGTTACAATGTAGCAATCCTTTAGAAAATGTAGTTTTCGTGAGTCTCCTTGCAAGTAATGAGTAAATCCGAGTACGTCATGAGAAATATGAGCACTCCGCCCACAACCAATGAACAGCTAGCCATACCCACGTTCTCCCTCTATTTCACCAACTTCGACTCCAATTTCCCAGTCTCGTCCGTTAGCAGCGTATATTTCATATTTCTAAATTTTTTTGTTTTTTAGAAACGCAATTATTTTTCACCTTTTTAAAAAAAATTTTTATTGCAACACAGCTTGTCCTTTTTCTACAGAATTTTTTAAAATTTATTTTTATTTTCTTTAAAAATTCTTTTACTAATTTTTACTTTTCCTATTCTTTACCATCGTTTTTTGCTATTATAGATTTCACTATTCTAGTCGTCAAGCGACCTTCTGCTCCTTCTTTGAAATATATGTTGTTATGGTCTAATACCATTTGATTTAAAAAAGAAAATGCAAATTAAAAGCCATTTTTAATACAAATTAATGAATAATAAACATATTAAATAAAAAGGAAAGAGAAAAATCCCCTGAAAATTTAATTGAAATTGAGTAATGCAAGTCCATGGCACTTCAAAAGCAAGTATATCAGTAGTTAATTAATGTTAAGTACATATTAAATATGTATGTTTTCCTATTTACGCGGAAAGAAATGCCATATTCATAAAGATTATTGACAGAAGCATAGAAGTTTGTAGAAATCTTTTGAAAGAATGTTTTGAAACTAGGGTAGGAAAAGAGCGTGTCTGATATCATCATTTCTGAAGTACCATGGAAAGTTGGTCAAAATTTTTGCGGTGATCATCATGCCTCCCCAAGCTTGATTGTCAGTCAGTCATTCCGGTTCTAGTGCTTGAAGTGAGCGGACGTGTTTACACCCCGCTCCTGATCCTAAACAGAATTTTTTGAAAACGCTTTTGCTCGCTTTTAAACCAACTTTTATTGTGCTCTATTATACATTCTAAACTGTTCAATATGAATTCCACATCAGCTGGGAATAATGAGGATTTTCCTCCATTGATTCCCCTCCTAGAGACTGACTCACCAGAAAGCCCGGAAGTGCAATCTGAAAACATTGATATGGACGATACAATTGTGAATATGCCTGCCCCACTATTAAGGGAACTTACGGACGAATATGTCCTGATCAATCAGGTACTACTCCGTAATGCGTGTCAATATAAACTAAGGCTCACGCAAACGGACTACACGATCCGTAAAATGAAAATGGACGATCCAGCTGCAGCCCAGCTTCATGCTGACATGGCAGCACTCTATAAAATACTAAATGGAATAAAATTTGAATTTGGGATCTTCCTCTTTCAGATCCCATCTTTAAGCGAGATTGAGGAAAGGAACCAAAGGGCTCAAATTGTTCGTGAGCTCCTCGCCACATCATCGGCCCCAGCTCTCCCCATATTGGATGACTCGGTCCTCAACTTGTCAAAGGATAATTCAAAAGGGCGTAAAGATAAGCGACCCGCTGATGCCGACGGCTATCAAGCCCCAGCAAAACACCTAACAGCTAAACCGAGGAAGCAGGTGATAAAAAACCTATCACCCTCACCAACTCCTTCACAGCAGCCGGAAACATTAACTCAATTCTGAGTTGAATGTCGAGACTGCCGTCTACGATCAGAGGCCACCTCCCATCTATTTCCAGCCGCAAAACGACTGGAATCACACATTAAATATCCTGTAGACGGAAGTTCCACTCATCCAATGTAAATTTACTGGACGCTTCATGAAGGTCCAAGTAAATAACGACGAAGACTTTCGCAAGCTGTCAAGATTCATGGAGGAGAAAGGGCTAAATTATAAATCATACACCCTCAAAGAGGAGCGCCCAATCAAGGTGGTCATATGTGGTCTACCATCCACTACCAGCATCCCTGAAATCCAAGCCGAACTCATCGAGGAGGGATTCCAGATCCTGAAATTAACCAGGCTCTCCAAGTATAAATCCCGAGAACCAATGCCTCTATTTTATGCGCAGGTGAAGAAAGGACAACAATCGGATAGAATTTACGAGGTCTCCGAACTCTTGGGAGCCCAAGTTACTATCGAGGCTTACAGAGGACGCCCCGGCCCCAGCCAGTGTTGGAACTGCCAGGGGTATTTTCACTCTTCCGAGGTGTGTCGACTCCCGACCCGATGCGTAAGATGCGCGGGACCCCACAAGGCAGAGAAATGCGACAGGCCAGCGGACCAACCTGCCAGATGCATCAACTGCGGCGGCGACCACGCTGCAAACTGGAGAGGATGCCCCAGATGCCCTGGAAAGAACCAGCGGAAAAGCCTCGGCAAAAAGAAGCCCTTGCTGCCCAAACCACCACCAAGGCCAGTGACCCGAGATCTATCATACGCCAGCTTAGCTGCAGGCAATCAGCGGCACGAACCAGCCACGCGACGAACACGGCCTGAACAGGAAGCCCTCACAGCGGAACACCCAGGAGCCAACCACCGGTTACCCCGTTCCCGGCATAGAGCCACTCGCCATCCACGTGCCTCTCCCGATGCCCCAGGACACTACCTTTCCTGATACCACCTCTCCAGCTGCCCAAAACATCGACTGCTCCAAAATCACCGGAGAAATGTTAAAGTACATTCAGCAGGGCATGGACCCACGGACTCTTGTCTCGGCATTTGAGATGAGCCTGCCAAAACTCCGCCAAACGACTGACCATCATTCAAGGGCCTTAATCATATTTAAGGCCTACGTGGACATCCAGTGCAGTAACTATTAATGTTCAACGCCAACTTGGAATTTCTTAGGATTGCCACCTGGAATGCAAATGGATTGCGTTCCAAAATCAGTGAGGTAAGAGAATTTACCTATGAGTATAACCTTGGTGTTCTTTTGGTCCAGGAAACTAAATTAAGACCTGGAGAGACCCCACTGATCGCAAATTATAGATTCTATCGTTTTGATAGAATCAATCTAAATTCTAATGTAAGCGGAGGCACCTGCATTTATATCAAAAGTAGCATCAGGCGCCATGAACTACCTGCTCCGCGCCTTAATTGCGCCGAGGTAGCCATGATTCAAATTAATCTTAACGATTTTCCCCCATCATCATCGCTTCGACTTACGTCGCATCCCGAAGCCCAGGTGGATACCCGGTGGAGGACATTGACAGGATACTGAAATCTGGACCTAATGTGTTCTTAGCTGGCGATCTGAACGCTTTCCACTCTAGTTGGAATTTCGGACGTTCAAACCAAAATGGATTTAAATTGAACAGATATCTGAAACTCCAAAGAGGATTGAAAGTCGTGACCCCCCCCAGACCAACTAGATTTGATATAGCTAATAACCACGCGGAAATATCCTTGATTTTGGCATTTGTAAATTTATTCCTTTTAATTGTGAAGTCGAGGTGATTAACGAACTTGATTCGGATCACCTACCTATTTTGTTTACCTTTGAAACCAGCGTGGAATCACTGAAAGGTCCGGACCAGCTTTTGACCAATTGGGAGGACTTCAGCTACGTGCTAAGCACTAAGCCCCCTCCCCACCTCTACATTTAAGTGAACCTGCTGACGCCGATTGCCTCATTGCAGTCCTAGAACTCTCACTGCAAGGAGCGCTTAGTGAATCATCTAAACCAAAATTTAAACCTCCATCTGTTAGGTTTCCAAGCGAGATTAAAAATGAGATTAGATATAAAAATGCACTACGCCGGTTCTGACAGGAACCTAGGGATCCAAACGCCAGAGCCGATTATTTTAGACAGATAGCTGTTGTTAGGATCATGACTAAGAAATTCTCTCAGCAACGATGGGAACTCACCATAGAGGCCATGACGCCTCAAACAACACTATTTAGACGTACGTCTTTGTTGCGTAAACTATTTACCAACATCCCACCACTTATACGCTCCAATGGATCCTTTGCTTATGCACCTGAGGAGAAAGCCGAGCTTTTTTAGCTGATAGCCTACAACTTCAGTTCGAAACGAACCACGACGTCGAAGATTCTAACTTCTTCAGACGCACCAACACAGAAGTAGCAGACTTCCTCCAACAACCACACATAAATGATATCAGTCAGGTCAGTCCAGCGGAAGTCTGCGAATTCATCAAGAAAATTAAACCCAACAAGTCTCCTGGGATTGATCGCATTAGCTTAAATCTCTGCCGTACACTTACGTGATACTGATCACTTATTTGATTAATTTTCTAATCGATAAGTGTTATTTCCCACAGAGCTGGAAAACCGCCGTAGTCATTCCTATTCCAAAACCTGATAGTAATAGGGCCTACTCCCAAAATTACCGTCCAATCTCACTACTCAGTGGAGTGAGCAAAATATTCGAATATTCGATTCTTAAACGCCTAGATCAGCACTGCACAGACCATAATATTCTCATCCCTGAGCAATTTGGGTTCAGAACCCAACTCAGCACTACTCACCAGCTCATACGTGTTAACGAGCTGATCCATGATGGCTTTATCAATCGTAAATCTACGGGAATATTATTTCTGGACGTAGCCAAAGCCTTTGATAAAATTTGGCATAATGGCTTATTACTCAAGCTCATGCGACTTGAATTTTCGCCCCAGTTTATCAAAATTATTCACTCGTATCTCTTTTGCGTAATTTCAGAGTGCGATCATCCAATCAGGAGCGGGGTACCACAGGGCTCACTGCTCGGTCCCAGATTATTTTTAATCTCTGTGAACGATATTCCTAAGCCGGAGTTCTGTAAACTGGCCATGTTCGCAGATGACACAGCGATTATTGCACAGCACAAATCACCAAACTCCGTCGTTGCTTTGCTTAATAATTACATCCCTCGCTTGGAAAGTTGGTTGACCACCTGGAAAATCAAAGTTAATCCCACCAAAAGTGCGTGCCTTCTGTTTACACGTAAAAAGAACATTGGTTCTATTTTTGAATGTCATCCTTTTTGGCCAGCAAGTCCCCCTGGGTTACTGAATATAAGTACCTGGGGTTAGTTTTTGACTCCAAATTAACCTTCAACACCCACTTTGCTAAAGTAGTTGCTAAAGCAACTGCTGCTAGCGTGAAGCTAAAGAGCCTAATTTCTCGAAAGAGCAGGCTAGCGATCAGACACAAAGTTATAAGTCTATCCTTCGACTTATATGGATGTCCTATTTGGGCGTCCTCCTCCATCGCTAATCTTAAGAAGCTCCAAGTTTTTCAAAATAAACAGGTAGCTATGATAGTCAACGCCCCGTGATTTGTTAGAAGGAAGCAACTCCACAGAGATCTGAATATAGAACCCATTATGGACTATATCTTCAAAATTTCCAAATCTTTTCATTCAAAATGCCCTCAGATACGTAACGAAGCGATCAGGGAAATACCTGTATACCATCCAGGTGTGGCTAGCTCCAGGAAGAGACCCAGAGCCATCTATGATCAGCAATGGGAATCTTTCCCGGCATTGAAAAGGCGTTGTGGATTTTATCCTACAACCGCCGATTCTACCGCTGTGGCTGTTGTCTAGTCACTCCGATCACTTCAAGCGAATCTGAGCAGCTACTTTTGCTATTTAAATCTTAACTTGTTTATTTGCTACGATGTGCAACCTAATTTAGAGCATGGCTACCTGACTTTAAATTGCTTAATTTAAATTTTTCTTTCTTAATTTCACTTTTAGTCTATTTTAATTAATTCCTAACTTTTACCAAATTGTTGTTTAATTCTTACAATAGCTTATTCTCATTGATGCATTTAACAGCCAATGGCTGACCTCTGTTTTGTTTACAATTTACCAGCTAAGTCTGTTCTCAGTAATCTTTTTTTTTTTGTTCATTTTTTAGTTATAAATTTTCTTAACTCATTTCTATTACTGCTCTGGTATCATCCCTCTTTAATAACACATCTTTTTTACTTTTTATTATAAGTATTTAAATAAAATTGTATTTTTTCCTAGCTCTGGCTAGGTTTTTCCAAATGTAAACCTGACTGACTGATGGCGCCATCTGTTGACGTATTAGTCTGGCTAACCTCAAGTCCTTTTTATTGTATGTTTTTTTTTTTTTTGCCTAATGTTCCATTTTATGCATGTAAGCATGCTATTTTTTTTTTATATTATTTTATTTTCTTAAATCGTTTGATTTTAATTTTAACCTTTAATCTTTTTTTGGGGGGCATCGTCAACGGACTCCTAATTGTACCGTTAGCTTTTGCTTTTTCGATCTCTTGCTTTAATTGTTCTCAAGCAAGAGATGTTTTTCCTAAATTTCCATAGTTTTAATCTTTTATTTATTAATATTCTATAATTCAAGCAACTTCATTTTGTGCAGATTTTCTAACTAAATTAAGATGTGGAGGTATCGTGGTTCTTAAAACCACAAAGGAACTCCGTAACCGGTACGCCTGTTGCCCCGGAAAGTTGGTGATCATTCTAAGAATTTTATTTTCTAATCGTTGTATAATATTAAATTTAGAACGTATAGTGGATCACCAGACTGGGCTTGCATGAGCAATTATTGAATGAAGATATGATATATATAAAAGAATCTATTGTGCAGAATACGTACTCCAAAACAGGTAAGTAATGTCCTTATTAGCAGTCTCTAGAGAGTTTGATATTTAGGTTTTTGTTGAGCACTTCCTTCATTTCTTGGAGACAATTACTGTATAAGGTTGCGCTTATAAGAGAAAGTTAATGCCAAGTATCCATATTTTCATCAATGTTGAAACTCTTGAAAAGAGTTAGAAGTTGAGACTTGAAATTTCCTGCCAACACCATTAAAAGGGCTTGGCTTAGTATTAAGATTATTGCTAGTGAAAACAAAGTCATCTGTCATACTTCTTTTCGCTCCTGCGAATTGCAGATACTTGGGGCAATCTTTGATTTGACACTGTCTAAGAGATTATAGAATATCTTCACTTGGTGCTTTTTGGGGCACATTCAATGGCTATTTTATGAGCAGTAACATCTCCACTGCATGGGTTCTCAGAAATAAATTTTAAGCTATTAAATATTTCCTTTTCACAATCCATTTTTTGACTTTTATGATAAAAAATTTGTAAACATAATCCAGAGATAGAATAATTAGCAAATCTTGAAGGTTTTATATTTATTTTAGATAAAATGACGCCGGGAAGACAAAATATATTCCTTGGCCGTCTTATGTTACCTCGATAATGAAGGCTACGACACGGCATCACCTTTTACTGGAGGTTGAAATCTGAAAATTACTCTTAAAGCAAACCATGATACTTCACTAGAGAGCAGTCCTTTATCCTTATTCTACTCATGCGCATTCATTTAAAACGTTTTTCTGATTTTTCATTGGTTTAAATGTAAGTGTTACTGCAGGATTGAAACTCTTGTAATAATTGCAAATAAGCCGATCACGTGATACGTATTAGAAAGAAGCCATCTGGCGGTGAACTGATGTTATTTAAACTTTGTTTGTTTTTTTTCCCATCTTGAAAGTACATGTTTGTTTTGAATTTTAACAGTTGGAACTCAAAATTTTTTTGTCCATGGATTTCCTTTGTTTTAAGAAGTTTCGCCTTTCTTGATTTACGTCTGGTGTAATAGTTCTAAATGTTTTTCTTCAAAAAGATATAGTTTAATTCGAAGAACGTCAGTCATGGCAAGTGATGATTGTTTCACATTTATTCAATATGATTTGGCTTTCTGTTCATTTCCAGTTTTTGAAGATATCAAGCGTTTAGGAAAACTTTGTGATGTAATTTTAAAAGTAAGTAATTCATTTTTCTCTGTGCGTATTCATGAAAACATGTCAAATATTTAATATTTTATACTTATCTTTGTTTTTTTTCATGTTATGATTTTTAATAAATTTATTTTAGTAATCTTATTTTAAAGAATCAGTGAGCTACTTTGAAAAGTTATCAGACAATTTTAAATTCTTTGAAACTGGAGAATAATTTTGAAATTTCGTAACATTTCAGAGTTTAATATTTTTATGTGAAAAAGATATGATTGATTAAAGATAGATGATATGATTAAAAGTAGTTATTAATTCTCTTTCATAAAAGGAAACCAGAAACTTAGTATTTTTCGCATTGTGAATTTTCATTATTTTTAATATAAATTTACAGTAAACAATTTTCTATGGATGACAATTTTGGACCAAATAGCGTTTAAAAATAATTTGATGTGTAAATTAAACATTGTATCCTCATTATGGTAAATATAATGTACCATAAATTATATAAATAATGTACTAAATGAATCATTTGATTTTCTCTATAGAAAATACCAGTTAGCAAATATTGTTTATTCCTAATTGTTCACTTATTAAAAGTAAATAAAAATATTTTAATCATAAATTTTTCAAGTGCAGGATTGATCAAAGTCCATAACATTTCTTTTATAAGTTGTTTTGAGATTAAATTTTCTCTGAAAATATGATTGAAACGTATGTTGCTTATTTTGTTTTTAAACTAATGATAAATGAATGAACTTCATAGTTTTTTAACATTATTTTTTTATAAATTGTAATTATTATAAGATTTATTTCTTAATAAGAATTTATTAAGAAAAATTAATAATTAATATTTCTTAATTTTTTCCTAGCATCTTATTAGTTTTGCTTTTTTTTGGTGAATCAATTATATTATATGAAAATGACGTTATACATTACTTCTAAATAAATTCATGCTTGAGTTAGAGCTTATCTTATATCTTATTATTGTTGCATTATTTTAATCAATATGTAAACTTGATTTGGTTAAACCAGTGGTCTGAAAACCCACCAGTCAAAAGAGCCAAATATCACAGAACAACAATTAAGATTTCTTTTGAGAGGTAAATTTTTTTTTGTGAACCATCTTTTTGAGGAGTTGATTAAAAGTAGCTATTAACATTAAATAAGATCAGATTTCATTAAAATAATAAGCTTATTTATAAACAAAAAAATATTTTTTACATTAAAATAAAAATATGACAAAACTCTCATCTAATATGAACAAATTTGTATGCTATTGTTTTTAATTTTAAGCAGGATTCTAGGTTCTCATCAATCAGACGATTTCTCAATTTACTTTTATAAGGCAAAAGTTTGAAAAAGATTGTTTGTTTGAATATGTAAATCCAGAGAGTGAAAAAACGGCAAATGCTAATTTTTTCAACTGATCATGTGAACCAGAAACCTATTACAGGTGATTTAAATTATCATGCCTTCTTTCTCCAGGTCTTTCAAAGCAGACTACTTCTACTGTGAACTAAGATCACATATATTTTCTACAATTTGTCCATATCAGCATTAAGGCATATAAATTTGGAGCTCCATAATACTTTTGTTTTTTAACTACAGTAATGGTATTTCAAAAGCTTCAATGCCAATTTTAAAAGGACAAAAATTTAATTAGTTTTGTTACAGCAGCACTGAGAGTTTTTTTTTTTTTTTTTTTTTTTAACAGTCTAATGTTGCTGTAATTTCCTGAAGCCTCCATAGAAAAACTTCCTTCATATTTAAAATTGTTGCTTTGAAATAGTAAATGTCAATTATCAAATTATTTTCTTGGTGATGTTTCAGCAGACTTGGAAAATGAATTAATGTTTCTCTTTTAAAACATTGAGTTAAATGGGATAATTGGTTTTCGAATGAAATGTCTTCTTCCAACATTAAAAAAAAAAAAAAAATTTAATTTTCCCTGTGTTGTATGATTAAGATTATTTAGATGAGATGTAACATCTATCATAAAATACAATTTTTGGTACCACTGATCATCTGTTAGTTTATGATAATTAATACCTTTTTCTAGGAGAAATGCCTTAATTTCTAATAATAAGAAAGCAAAGTATTTTAAAGAGTTTCATCTTGAAAGCCAAGGTACTTTATTATGCATTATGCAGCAGAAGATCTGTGTATTCACGCATTTATCATTTCAACCTAAAAATCTTTAAATTGCCAATGATAATTGAGCTTTAGCTACAATTGTGCTGGCAGTCTTGATCACCAAATCCATAAAATTGAATATTTCTTTTGGATTTAGAGATAATGGACATTTTTAGAGGATCCATTATTTTTCCTGGAGATATCCATCAAGAAGCACTTTGTGTATAGATGATGCGATGATAAACAAGGATTTTGTAATTGTTTCCTTCAAAACAGAAACTAAACCTTTTCTTGCTCCTTCTTCCAATTATACACAAAATAAAATAAACGTGTTAAACTGTTAAAATTTAGTGAATCTATGATTACTATTCATATTAAATTTACATGGCACTATAAATTGCAAGCCTTGAAAATGTTTGTTCAAGAAGAGTCTAAACTTAAATTTCAAAACATGTCATGTCATTTTTTGCAGGTTGAAGATCGTTCATTTTATGCTCATAGAATTATTTTAGCTGGCACAATTCCATATTTCCATGCAATGTTTACTCATGATATGGTGGAAAGCACCCAAGAAGAAATTACTATAAAAGAAATAGACCCAGAGTTAGTATAATTTTTATTGTTATAAGTTAATTGTTAGTATTGTACATATTCAACTCAAAATTTTCGAATACTGTTTTATTCTTCCTGTAAAACTGGTAGGAAAATTAGTTACGTGAATAATAGTTTATTTATTTTAACAAATATGTTAATTAAAGATATATAATATAAAAATTTTATATGTATAATTATTACTTTTATATTTATCCTTTTTATTTATTAATTTTTTTCTAGTGCCTTGGAATTACTAATACATTTTGCATATAGTGGAAAGGTTGTCATTACTACATCAAATGTTCAGTCATTACTGGTTGGATCATCTTTTCTTCAACTTAATCAAGTTAGAGAGGCCTGTTGTGATTTTTTAAAGAAAAGGTACTTTTATGATTATGGTTTTTAAGGTATCCTTTTTGAAAGTAGCTGTTTGTAATTTCTCTCAAAAAAATCTTTTATAACAGTTCTCATTGCATTTGCATAAAATGGATTTTCCTAAAAGGAATCAAATAAAACTAGCTTATAATTTAAAGAATTTGTGAGACCAAAAATGCAAATTTTAAACAATGAATGAAATTTCGTGTTTAACAAAAATTCTTTAGGTTTTTTCCACTAATCGTAAGAATATTATTTTTTGAAAGTATGATTTAAAATCTTAAAAAAAATTTTTTTTCACAATATTTGTGAATAAATGCTTATAACTACCTGTGAATCACTGATTCAAAATAGTATTAAAAAAAAAAATTGTTAACTCCAATATTTATGAAAACATAAATGTATAAAAAAGAATGGCAACATATTTATTATTAATATTAACCGTTTTAATTGATTTTTTTTCCTGTATTAGAAAGCCTAGATATTAGAAGCCGGGATAGTAATATTTTAAATGAATTTAATTAGATGCTAAAATACATTGTTGGAAAATTGTATGACTTGTTTCGTCACAAAAGTTTCAGTAGCATTTTTTTTATATTTATATATTTATATCCTCTTATATATATATTTTTTATTATATGTGTTATTTATTATATCTCCATATTTATTCAATGTTAGGTTGCATCCAAACAATGTTCTGGGTGTGCAATCTTTTGCTGATGCACTTGGCTGTACTACTCTTGTGGAAGCCACTAATCGTTACATTCAAATGTACTTCATTGAAGTTGCTCGCTCGGATGAATTTTTGAACTTATCGTGTTCAGAAATTAAAGACATTATAAGCAGAGATGAATTGCATATTACCAATGAAGAGCAGGTATTATATTACAATTTATTCATTTTAAATGAATATTCACTACTCTTCCATTAACTTAAATCCTCTTTTTCTGAAAACATAACACACCATAAATTATATTTTTAGTCTCTGATGTTCTATTTCATTATTTTTCAAACCTTTTTTCATAAATAATATTAATACATGATGGAGGTGTGTGTTCATACGTTATTGTGTGAAAAATTATAGTCTGAAAAAGGAATAAAATTGTCAAAGTGGACGGAAGTCTCATCAACCAAAGAGAAAATTGAAAAAGAAATTGATGCCAGTGACTTTTCAGAAGTTTGTCTGGAAACCAAAATGGAAATCAGATGTCATACTCAAAGTTTAGTGGATGTCAGGCAGTGATAAATGGCAAAATAAACATAGAACAGCATACCAATCTTATTTATTTTTTATTTAATTGAATTTATATGATAATGTTTACAAAAAAAAATTTTTTTTTTTTTTTTTTTTTTTCATTTCTAAAAGATATACACGATGATTATAATTTTTTTTTTTTTCTGTATTTGTGTTGCTATCTATCATACCATTTTCATGTTGCAGGTACCGTGCAACACTATTTATGGTTGAGATCACATTCCAATAAAAAGAGTAGATATTCCCATTTGAAATTTTCTAAATTGTGTCACAGTTACTGTTAGAGTTTAACTGTTGTTTTTCATGTGATTCTTGAGTGCATACCTCAAAATACTTTTTAAATCAAAAATTTTGTTCAGTTTCTGTGAATGGTATGATAGCTAGCAACACATATATCAAGAAAATAATCGCTCTGTATTTAACTTTTTACTCTTTTGTTTAGGTTTATTTGCTGTTATAGTTTTATTGCTTTTTGGTATTGAGGTTTCTATTATTGTTGTAAAAAGTTTGTTATTGTAATGAGTATTAAATCAATTTGATATATTTTTCTGATACGTATCTAATTCTTCTCTTTTCTAATGTGATTTGAATAATAGCTATAACAGAAAAGTACTGATTTCTGAATGTTCACCATGAGTCGGATATCCTCAATTCTAATAACATTATATGTCCTCTATCATGTGATTTTTTTTTGTAGCTTTTGTTTTACTTTTTGTGTCCAATTTAAAATCGCATTCATGTGTATTAAAACCCAAATTTATACATTTTGTGTCATGCATTCTTCTTATTTTTTTTTTATAAAAATTATTTAATTTAATTGCAGTCAACAAAATGTTACTTTACTTTTAGCTATTTGTTTTAATATTTAGTAATTGGCTACCTTGTCTTTTTTTCAGGTTTTTGAAGCTGTTATTGCTTGGGTTAAGTTTGATAATGACAACAGATCTGTGTTTTTACCTGAACTTCTGACACAAGTTCGTATGCCCTTGCTAACACCTCAATATCTGACAGATCATGTTGCCACAGAGGAGCTCATTAGAACTTCTCACCAGTGCAGAGATTTATTAGATGAAGCGAAAGATTATCATCTAATGCCTGAACGAAGGCCACTGTTGCAAAGTTTTCGTACCAGACCTCGCTGTTGTCCAGATATTATTGGATGTATCTATGCTGTTGGCGGACTGACGAAATCTGGTAAAATTATTTAAATTGTAAATTAATTTGTGATTCAATAAATGCAATTTTAAATATGTAAATGTCCTTTTTTAGTTTGATTAATTTTCAAATTAAATTGTATTCTTTTTTTTATTTGATATTATAGTATTTATGATACTTGCAAATGACTTGCACTTTCATTTTTATGGTTAAATATTTCTGCTGGTTTCATGCAGATAGTTTTAATATATATTTGTTTCATAAAATTATTGAAAAATGAAGGTTTTTTTTCAATTAATATAGCATCTATATGTTGCTATAATTATTAAACATACATTTATATTGCTATTTGCATTGCTGTCAATACATACATTCTCAAAACTTTCAAATCCTAAAACATCTTTAAGCTTCATCTTTTTTAATACTTTATATTCAAGAAAGGAATTTCTACATTTATTTATTGGTGTTATGCTACATTTATTATTTATTGCTTCCTACATTTATTTATTTAATATGTTACATTCATTTGCAGTTTGAAGATTTTATCAACAAATCAGTTATCCTTTTTTACTTTAAAATTTGTATTCTTGAATTAACTAAGTACTATTTTTAAATTTCTTATTTTGAATATTTATTTTTCAATTTGTCTATTACATATTAAATTAATATGATTTTTAAATGTTTTCACTCTTTTTTATTTAATTATCTAAAATTACATGTAGATTTTTTAATTTAAAATTTTATTTTTCATTTAGTGATCAAAAAAATTCTTGCTATAAAATGTATTTTAAAAAGATGAAATTATTCTTAAGGGATCATATTAAGATTTGTACAGGTATTTAAAAAAAAAAAAAAATCGGTATGTTGATTTTTGCAATGTGCAAAATGAACTTTGTTGTAATTTTATTTTAAATAATGGCATAATAAATAGTAACTTTGAAAGTATGTTTAAGTTAATCTAATCATTAAAATTATTATAAATACTCTCATCTGATTAAAATTAATAGAATATTCTAGTGATTAATCAGAATAAATGTAATAAATTAGATTTGTATAATAGTAAATATTTAAAAAAAAAAAAGCAAAAATATTTTTTACTCATCAACGCAATCTGTTTTAAAAATTTTAAGCATATAACTTTAAAATGAATATTAATAATCATAGTACTTGAATTATTTTTAGTATCATGACACAGTATTTTTAAAAATATTATTGATACTGTCTCTCATTTATTACTTGTATCTAAAATACTTTGTGTGTCACTAGTTGGCAGAATGATTAAGATTTCTCCTTTGAGAAGTTAATTTTTAAGAGTGCTTGTAAAAAGATTGATTTATATAGATTTCATATTCGTCTATCTAAATGTAGCATTCAGATTAAACAAAAAATTTAAAAATCTGTTTTACAAAAAATTATATTTATTTAATTAGAAGATTATATTCATTATTATATGGAAATGAATATAGTAAAACAATTTTTTTTTTTCACTATCTTGTTTACAAATCATTAAAATTCATTTTCGGTCACTCAATTCATTCGGCCAAGTCTTGGATTATACTTTTGATATCTCCAGTATTTGTGATCATCAATAATCTGATATTGTACTCGTATTTTCATTCCATTTGCTGTTATGTTTTTTCCTCTGTATTTTCAATGAAATTATATCCATTGTAGCATAGAATGCTTTTATCGTAAACTGCTCCTATATTATCTAGAGAAAATTATGTGAATATAAGACGGAAATTTTAAAAAATTCCATAAATGGAGAAGTTAAATTCATCACGATTTTTTGTTTCCTTAAAAGTTTTTATGTATGTTTTCAAAAGTATAGCAGGAGTTCAGTTTATTTCTGAAATTCAGACCTTGAAACATTTTCTTCACTTGAAATTGTCAAAAATACTCTTTTTACTTTGACTTTGCTGAAATTTGTCTTTATAATCTGTCACTTTCTTAATTCATGGTTTTAGGTGTTCATTTAACAGTCGTGCTTTTCGCTGATGAAATTGTGCAACTTCTTTTCTTAAATTCATTACACATGCGCAGCTTCATATAGATAATTTTCAGAATAGTGTGTACAGCTTTTTGAATGGAAAGCTCAAGATGGACTGAAAACAAAACATGCTTTTGACACAAATGTTTTAGCCAGAGTTTTATTATTCAGATAATTGGAGTTGGGAGAGGTACAAGCTTTATTTTATGTATATATTTTTTCTGTTGCAAGATTTGTTGATTTGGACAGTGACAAATTCAATTGGAAACAATAAACTATATATCTGTTAAAAAATACTTTAAATCCTCAAAATTGAGATTTGTTCATACTGTTTTAATTTTAAAGCAAATTACCCCCTTAAAATAAATAACACATGATGAAGTAATGTGATAGGTATATTTATATTTAGCAGTTGGAAATCGTTATTAATCAACTATTATTTTAGAGAAGAATTTGATGCCGATTAGTGTAATAGAAGTTTCTTATTCAATAATGTAAAATAAATACATGTAATATTATGATTAAGCTCTTCTGTATCAAGAATTATTTATATTTGTTAATTATATATCATTTGTATAATTAATAATTATATATTATTTGTATTCAAAATTGAATGATATATATTTTTCATAAATATTAAGGATGAATGAAATTAAAATAGTGTTAAATTATTTTTTAAAATATGAAGCTAATTGTTTTCACAAAAAATTTCTTTATAAAACTATAACATACATTTCTTAATTTTACTTTTTCAATATCACACAAAATGAAAGGCTTCAAAACTATTTCTCAATCTAAAAACAGAAAATATATTGAATATCTATAATAAAATAATTATATGTAGATATCTTGCAATTGAATAAAAAATTATCCATTTGTTGTATTATTATAATTAGAAAATATTATATTATGTGTTTATTATAACTATAAAATTCTATTTTTCCCTATATATTATTTTTAGTTTTTCCTAATATGCTATCCAAATTTTAATTATCTTTTAATATTAGTAAAATTAATTTTAACGATCTTTTTGGTTATGAGCTTGGTTAATAGTTTTTCAGATATAGTAAAGCAATAAAATAACTTTTCTCAAATTCATAGAGAAACAATCTTATCTGACTTTTTAATTTTTTATATGTATATGCAGGTTTATATTGTTTATATGTATCAACAGGTTTGCAATTTTATGTTATTTATATGTGTCAAAAAAACAAAGCTAACCTTTTATGAAAGCTTAATAGGTCACGTTGAATTAAAGGTATAGAAAAGGTATCTAAAGTCAAAATTTCAAATATTAAATATTTATTTATAATTTTTCATTGCACTAATTTGGTACTGAAACATAAAAGAGATCAATAAGAAATGTAGCACAAAAAAAAATATATATACATATATATATATATATAAATTTAATTTCTAAAAAATACGTAAACAAATTATATATTAAAATTCAATCTTCTTTTTCTAGTTCAATGATTACATTGATTATGTCAGTTTTAATATTTTGGTGGATATTTTACAAAACTTAATCATGAAAAACACTGGTGCAATCAACACATTCAGGCATGATAGTAAAATTGAGAAACACTAATTGAAATAATAAATATTTAACAAAAAAAAATTGACCTGAGTGGGAAGTGGCCATAAGTTTTAACACATGTGCATATTATGCTATGCTATATGCTATATTTCACTTCACCCTCCACATTTTCCTAAATTTGGTGTGGAAAAAAATATAAAGAAATATAATTTCATCATCATAAATTAAAACAATAAAAAAAAAACTTGAATTTGTGATGTATATTTTTAGAATATTAAAAAGAATTTAGTAAGCATTATTAAAAAATTGAAATAAATTAGGACTAATGAATTATGATATTAAATTGATGCATGGATGCTCAAGTAAAATGTCTATTAATTGATCAAGCCATTGTTGCTTATGGATTATTTATGTTTTTAGTTATGGGGCATTGTTTATTATAATCTGCCACCAGTCAAGACATCACTACCATATTTTTCATTTGGGATCAGGCATTAGTTGACCTTGACTGTCAGATGATGGCACGATGCTACTGCATACATACATATCGATACCGACATCAATTCATACATATGTATCGATACCGACATCAATTTATATTGTCTACATAAGTTCAGTATATGTGCAAACACATTAAATTTTATATGGTTAAATTGTTTATAGTATCTTCAAGGTTTTATCTTTGATATCCCCTTAAAACTAATTGACGTTTGATAATCCAGCAAAATTGTTAATCTGCCATAGCAGTGGTGCAGAATTGAAAAGAAGTTACTGTATTTTCAATATATTCTAATTAATTGTGGAAAAAAAAGGTAACAAAAGAAAAATTTGCTTATTTAAAAATTTAACTTCTAAAGCATATGTGGAATATTAAATTATGTAAAAACTATAATAAGGGTATGTAAATTATTTCAAATTTTATTTTATATTTATTATAAAATCAAAATTTTTAATCGGGTATACAATTTTTCTCAAATTCTACTTTTTATACATTTTTTTTCTCGTTTCTCATGAATATGTTTAATATAAACTAATATATGTTAAATATAAAATTATATAGATTTTATTTAAATTTACTTGTTTCTTTCACTATTTTTGTAGGTGATTCTTTAAGCACAGTTGAGATGTTTGATCCAAAGATTTGCAGATGGCAAATGGGGGAAGCAATGACTATGCTGAGAAGCAGAGTTGGAGTTGCCGTAATGCATAACAAATTATATGCCATTGGAGGATATAATGGAACTGAACGTCTTAGTACTGTGGAAGTTTTTGATCCGGAACTCCGAACATGGTCAACAGCTGCTTCTATGAATTGCAAAAGGAGGTCTGTAAAATTGTTTTGATTTCTTAAAATAATTATTGGTGTGAAAAAGATTGTAAAAATAGTTTTTATTATTTCAAATTTATTAATTTTATTAATGGCTAGATTTTTACAGGAGAAATTATTTTTTTGTTTACCTATTGTAATAATTTAGTATTTCAATATCTTCATTTTGTTCCACTATTCCAGATATTTTTTTTAAATTAAATAACATTTTAAAATTCAGTTCCTTTTAAATATTTATTCTAATTATTTTTTGGAATATGTTTAGGTATAACTATTAATTTTCATTATTTGCTTAATCTATGTTTAATAGGAAAATCTGCAAAATGAATCTATTTTTAAGCATTATAACTTGTTTGTCATGTTCTGATACTGTTTAATTTTTATCTTTATATACTTTTTGCTATGTTTGAGTGTTTTTTTATGGATGCATCATATTTAAAACAAATATATAAATTTTTATATTTTTACATTAAAAGGCATTTTTTTTTTTTTTAAAAATTTTGGTGCGTAACAAAAAAGCTTTACAAATAATTTTTTTTTCTAGAAAATAAAATACTTTATTTGAAAAATATTTTAATAATTTAATTTTATTTTTTAAGATGCATGATTACTTAATTGATTTAATATGTTTAGGAGGATTTCCTTATTTTTTTTACAGCAGAGTTTACTGAGAAAAATATACTATAATTTTAATATGGATTAAGAAAACTGCTTATTATTTTCTGTAGCATTTTGTTTTCTTAAAATTTGTAATATTCTTTTGTGTTAATGTGAGAATTTTAATGTGTTTTTCTTTTAAGCTGATCCTATTCTTAGAGTAAATTAAACAATCAATCATTTACAAAATTAATATTAAAGTTATTATGTTTATTATTATTAAGTGATGGACTTTATGCCAAGTATTGAAATTTATTGTAGACTATGTATAAAGCAAAAATTTTAGGTACAATAATATACTGTTTTACAAGGTCATATAAATGTATAAAATTTTATACTTCTTAATTAGTTATTCATTATTAAATGTTGCTATAAATAACTTATTTTTAAATGGTGAAGTGATTATCCGTCATTTATATAATCAGTAGTAAAAAGTAAAGTATATTACTAAAAATTGTGCTTCTATAATGAATAAGTTTTTAATTTAAGTAGATATGGAAGTAAACATTTTAAGATTTTTGTACATAATTTTTCATTTTAGTGCTGTAGGAGCTGCTACTCTGTTTAACAAATTATATGTCTGTGGTGGCTATGATGGTATCTCTTCTCTAAATACTGTAGAATGTTATGATCCTGAAAATCAGTAAGCTTCATTCAAACTATATAATAAAAATTAAATGCTATGTATAATAACATAAAATTTCTGTCTTTTTTATATTTGTGACAGAATGTTATTTATTTTTTATTTATGTTTATTTTTATGACTTTAAGTCTAAGTGCTTTGACAGTCTAGCATGTAATTGTTGGAAATTTGGGTTTTACTTTCTTAGGTGGTCAATGGTTACAAGTATGTCTAAACACAGAAGTGCAGCTGGAGTTGTATCTTTTGAAGACCATATCTATGCATTAGGAGGTCATGATGGTTTATCTATATTTGATTCTGTAAGTTGTATTATGATTCCATTTTAAGAAATGTGTATAAAAGAATATTAACAAAAATTGATTTAGATTATATAGATATTGTGTACTATTATTGAATAATTTTTTTCAGAGAAGTTATTGTATGATAGGAAGGATTTATTAATTTTTTATGAATTTTAACTCGCATATTAATAATGAAGCACATACTCTTTTTTTTTTTTTTTTTTTTTTTTTTTTTAACACATTCTCATAACTTTTACAAATCTAACAAAATATTGTATAAACCATTGGTGACCAAACTTAGGTACACATGCAACTAGTAATCGATTAATCTGTTTTCACCTCTAAATGAAATGTTTACCTTTCTTAATAATTGGTGATCAACTATACAAAGTTGATCACCAATTGTTGAACGAACACACACACGCAAATTGCAATACATCATGAAATATTTTATATTTTGGAAACTATCATATTTGGTATCTGGATCTGGATATTTGGATCTTCATAAAATCTTATATAAAGAGATATATAAGGAACAATAAGAAAGAAAAACCAATTCCTATATTTAAAAAACAGGGCTAAATATTTTCTAAAATAAACAAGAGATGCCTTGATGTTTAAGACCTCTTATATTATAGAATTTGGTTTTTATGAAGTTCATTATGTAATGTGATTTTTTTTTTTTTTTATATTAAAGGCTTGGGGTGATAGGAGAAATCTTTATTTAGCATTAGGATATTATGGATTATGCAGTAAAAGTGTTGGCATGAAATGTGAAAAATATAATGTAGTGTTAAAAACTAAAATTTATTGTAAAAGATTATTTGTCAGAGAAATATTGTCTTAAAGTATATTTTCCCTTTAAATATATTCCCTTTCTTATTTTCCTTAAAATTTTTATACAGATGTTAAATGAAAAATAACAATAGCCTCGGTATATTAATCTCACAAAAACTTTTTTTCCCTTGAATAATAAAATTTTATGATGGCCTTTCGGATTTTAATATCTCAGTGCTCCATTTTCTCAAGGAAATATTTTCAAATCATAATTAAGGCAGTTTTATTAAAAAATTAATTAATATTTTTTTAAAATGTATTATTGATAAATATTTTAAAGAATATCAAACTTTATTTCCAGGTTGAGAGATATAATCCTTTAACAGGACAGTGGTCAAACATGCCTCCAATGCAAACTAAGAGATGCCGACTTGGAGTTGCAACATTGAATGGGCGCATATACATTTGCGGTGGGTATGATGGCTCTACGTTTCTTCTCACTGCTGAGTGCTATAACCCTGCTACAAAACAGTGGACCTACATTGCCCCAATGAATGTGATGCGTAGTAGAGTTGCTCTTGTAGCCAATTGTGGAAAACTGTATGCGATTGGTGGTTATGATGGTACAACCAATCTTAGTTCAGTGGAAGTGTATAATCCAGAACTTAATCGATGGGAGTTTGTTGCATCTATGTGTGCTCATGAAGGAGGTGTAGGGGTTGGGGTAATTCCATGTCTGTAATGTAATTTTATTAATTATGAATGGTTGGTTTAACATTTAATACTCTTTTATTTAACTACCTCTAAAAGATACATTTTTTTTGCATATAAGTATTTTATTTTCTTCTCTGATGTTGAAAAAGAATTACTGATTTCAGAAAAGCAGTTACTACAATATTTTCATATGTATTTTATTAAAAATGCATAAGTTAATTAATTCCTAAAAGCAATCTGTGATTATAAAGTTATAAAAACACCTTATCTAGAATATACTAAAGTTGAAATGAGCATTTTATTATAAATTGATTTCTTATTAATAATGTTGAAAAGCTTTGTTTAAATTTGGGCCATTTTGAAGTTACTTATTTTATTAGTCACTAACAACATCAGTATTGTAAAATGTTATTGGAATTTTCTAAAATTTATATATTAGTTGTAATTTTTGAATTGAAAGTTTGGAATTATCTCATTAATTTGTCAGATTTAATAGGAAAAAAAACATTAATGATGCTCTTAAACTAATTACGTAATTATTTTGATAATGTTAAAATCAATAGAAATTTTTTTTTTCATAGTTTCAGGGAAAAAAATAAAGGAAACATTTATATAACATTGAAGAATACTTTTAAAGATTTACATTTGTATAATTTTATTTCTTATTAATTTCCCAGTTTTATTATAATTTTTTTAACAGTTACATGTGGCTAATGCTTTCATATTTCAAAAGTATTTATTTTCATTGTTAATTGGCATAATTTTCATAAATTTTAGTAGATCTCTTAATTATTTGAAAGAGCTACTATTTCATTAAGCATTTTTTCTGTATAATGTGTGTTACTCCTGTGTTACATTTATTTATTATAGATCTCCTATTGTTTTGGTTATATTTATCTTTGTTTCATTAATTTTTGTGTTATATTTTACATGTTATTTTATACATAGGAAATCATCAGGTGTTTTATGAATAGTTTTCAATTGGCAACTAAGTTGTTTAGATTTTCTTATAATATCTGCAATATATGGAGATATATATATATTATAATCCAGTGTGCATTGTAAATAATAATCTTCTGTGTATTTTGTGGGTTACAATAGATATTTTTTATGTTTTATGTGATATACAATAATTGTAGATATGCTATTCTTTATTAAGCAAGTAGTTATTTATAATTTTCATTATTAAAATGTATAACATTTATATTTACTATAATTACAAGACAAATTTATTATTTATTCAAAGCATGTTAGTTAAGAAATATCATTTTTATATATCCGGTATTATTAAAAAGTACAAACACTTTTTAATATTTACAAGATATATATTAAAAAGAAAAGAGAAAAAGGGAACAATTTTAATTAGATTTTGAAATGACTTATTCCAGTCAGTTGAAAACTATCATTTTTGCCAATACTCTTTATTTCAAAATACTTATCAGACAACTTCTAGTAATTTTAATATAAATGCATGTTGAAAATTTTTAAATATATGACATTGTTGTAGTTTTCATAAATTAATAAACAGACTTAATATATATATACCTATAATGTGTTAAAAAAAAAAAAGAACAGTTTATTTTGGAAATTATTCTCAATATTTTTATTGTTATGTTATATAATTGTTGAATTATTATATTTTAGAAATGGCTTATAATTAAAGAAGTTAAATGTATTGTGTACTGTTCCTCAAAATTTTATATAAGTTTAACTAAATTTAAAATTTTATTTGTATTTCTATTTAACTAGTTATTTCATTTGCACTAAATGGATTAAAAAAAATATCTAATGCGAAATAGTTTTTTATATTTGATAGTTAATACAGTTTTTCAATTTAAAAATTCATTCTTGAAGTAAACTTTTACTTGCTCATTGATTAATGATTTTCATGTCAAAAACAAATTTTTAATTTTCAGAATCATATCATATTAATCATGTAGAAAAAAAAAAAAAGGTTATTTATTGCAACTTAAAGTATAATATATAAAGTATTGAAATGTTATTTTTTTTTTTAATAATAATGTTGGAATTAAAAATGAGTTGATATATTTGTAAGTTTTTGTAGGAGCTATTCTTCTTCTAGTAGCTTTAGATATCTTAATCCACGGATTTGTATGATTTTATTTTAGATTAAATATACTTTAACTAAGATTGAGGAAAACGTCTGAAATGACAGAAAGAAAGACACAGAAACAGATATTGTTTAAAAAAACCAGAAAGAAGACTGTCTTGTCACAAGCAATACAGATGTAGCAGCAATTTTTAATTTATTTTTATGAATGATTTTTTTTTTTTTTTTCATAATGGCTATTCCCTATGAACTTTTTCTTAATAACATAAGTTTACTCTATGAAATGTTTCCTCATCCAAATTTTCTGATATGAAAGTAATCATAATTCTTAATGTTGAATTTTATAAAATATATGTTTTTTTTTCTTTGAGATAAAAAAAAAAAAAAATGTTTGTTAATGTATTCCGAATTAAAAAAAAAAAAAAAAAAAAAACTTTTTTTTTATCTTATAAATTTTTTTTTTTTTTTTCACTGATAGTTATAACATTTATCTAACAATATATATGGTAGATTATCAATTTGAAATATACTTTTGTCTTAAACTCCTAGATGAGGCTTGTTCAGACATACCAAGGTGGCAAAGATTGTGGCTCAAAATAAATAAATAAATAAAAATCATAAACATTAAAACTTTATAAGATAACTAAATAGCATTACAACTGCAATTTCAGCATGCTATTTAGTAGGAAGCAATAAATTTTTGAATTTAATTTGTTCAGCAGTAGGAGATTTGAGAAATCATTTTTGAATAAACATATTTATTTTTATTCAAAATAATTACTTACTTCTTGAAGTTGCTTAAAATAATTTAACTTCAATATTTACATACTATCTTCTTCTATTACTTATTTACACTGAGTTACCACTCGGCATTATAAATGGTGTGCTAGAGCTCTAGCTTCTTACTTTTATCATGAAATAAAATTTCAATCACTATGTCCTGAGTACATTGGCATGGTTTTTTTTATGTGCAGTTGTGAGAAGTCGAGTTGACAACTCGCACAAAACAAAAGAACAAATGTTATTTGTGTTTATAGTGATTAAAAATACAGGGTTAATTGATTATATCTGTTTGTAAAATAAGGTCATTTTGAGTTATTTAAATGACATTATTTTATTATAAAATCTTTCTAATTTACAAACTTTTTCATTTATTTCAACATGGTTTCAAGTGTATACCGAAAGAAAATTGAAGGAAATAATGGCAGGATGATTATTTAACTAAATTTATTATTTTGTTAAAAGTGGGCAGGTGCTTTTGTCGAGGGAAATACTACTTTTTGTGCGTATAAGGAATTTGTTATAAAATAAAATAGCAGAATTTTAAAAATAAGTCCCATCTCAAAATTTTTTTTATAACAAAGCAACAATTGAAATGATACTACTGTGAAATTAGTTATATGGTGGCAAATCTGTATAAGGGGGAGGGGGGTCCACGTGCTGTTGATGAGTTTATTAAGCAATGCATGGAAAGCATAGCATAATTTGGTTCTCTTATTACAATTTCAACATACAACTAAATAAAAACATTTACACGAAGTAGCGAAAATTAATTGAAACGGATTTTCTATGGCTATTGGGAATATATCACTGAAACTTTATCAATAACTATACCAGATGTTAGGTATAAGAGATGCATTTGTAAATTAATGGTAGGCAAAAGGTTAAAGACAGATTTATTGTCAATTCCAGGAATTTTTAAATTTGTATATTCTGACTAAGGAGACCATGATTTTAAAATAGATTCAATAGAAAATTTCACAAAAAAAAAAAAATAACCAAGAGAATTTTTCATTAACATCTCAATTCACAAGAACTCAATTATTCAAGCCCAAGCTTTTTTCACACAGCTAAAGAGAAATTATCCCTACCCCTATGCAACTATTAGATGGAATCAAAACTTACAGCTTTTTTTAACTGAAGATATCAAGCAAGGGAGAAAAAAAATTGATCGAAGAACATTCCATTGTCACCATCACCACCACTGTCATTATGTTTTCAAGAAGCAAGTATTGTGTTATCCAATCAATACTCTATCGTTTCTCAGATTATAGGAAAGCTCAATCGAAAAGAATTCCCTCCCTTCCCCCAGTAATATAAGAAACGACCCTTGCCAGTTTCACTATGTACAGCATTTCTGTCCTATTTTTCATCAATGTTTTTCTTATCTCTTTTATTTCTCTGTTATTTATTTCCTTTAATCATTAGTTATACAGTTCATTCTATCATACTTTTTATCCATAGAAAAAAAGGGTATTGTTTTTGGGAGAGTGGGTCAGCGATGTCCAAAACCACTTTCATAATTTCTTATTGGTTTATTTATAATTACAAAAAATTTCTTTCATGAACTATTCTTATTGGTTTATTTAAATTTCTCATGCATTTTTATTAAATTCATTTCAGAGGATATTATTATAAAATCGTTTGGCATTCTATAGTTTTTTTTTCCAGTTTTGAACAATAACTGATCAACCTAATTTATTCCATGAATATGATGCGATACTTTTTCTTTTTTGCTGTTATGTGTCTTGTTCTTACATTAAATTCTAAATTTTATGGATAACCTGTATATAGATCCAGCCTATCAAATTACATATTTTGTTTTGTTTTCTTTTGAATCTCCTCAAATTTTTGTTGAAAATATTTTGTTTTGTTAATACAAAGAACAATGAATTAATGTATAATTGTCAACATAAGAAACAAGCTTCTGTTATTCAAATGTATTGCAGCATTTTAATACAAGCATTATTATTGTTATATATTATTTAAACATTATCATATATTATTTTTTATTTCGTAATATATCATACATATAAAGCAAATGATGAAATGAATTTGAAATTAAACAGAAGATATTGAAAGAAGAAGAAAAAAAAGGAATTACGACATAACGTTCTCGTAGACGTTGCCGTTTCGATTTTTTCTTTTTTAAATGTTCGCAACAGATTCAAATTAATTAACGGTCGACTTCTGATCTGAAGGACAATGGCATCCCAAAATACCTTATCTTGACCGTGGATTGTTGCTTCAGTAAATTCGAAACTATCTAGAAAAAGCTTTCGTTCAGTTCAAGAATGCCTTCCCTTGGATCCAATTAGTGACACGTGACCCGCTAAAGCACATTTCTTTGTTTGCTACGGTAAAAGGATTCAAATCTACTGAACGGTGCCCGTTACCGCATGAGAGAGACACTTTTGTTTTATGCACACTACGAGTTTTGAAAAAGAATTTTTTTTTTTTTTTTTACTCTTTCCGTATAAAATATATTTTTTAAACGATTCGAATTGGAGCTTTATTATTATTATTAAACCGGCAAATATATTTTTAAAGTACACTGTGTGTAACTTAAAAAAGAACGATTTTTTTTTCTAAGTATTCGCATACGAGACATGAATTTCAGAATACAGAAACAGTATTTTTACCATTCTAATAAAGGAATGAATTTTGTTGTTATATGAATAATATAATAAGATGAGAGAAAACGATTTGAATTCGCGAATGGGAAAATCGCGCTTTTTCGAGCGAATTCAAATAAAGGTTGTCACAAAATCTTACTCATGTCAACCGCATTAAAAAAGAAATTAATTGCTTGATAATCAAATATAAGTTATGAAGTAAAAAATCGTTTTTAATGTTTGTTTCATATTTTCATGAGTGGCAACACCATAACAATTGTTTGTATTCTACTATATCAGTGGTCGGCATACCATTATAAGAATATTCACGGAATAATCTATGCTATCGCGGAATAATTATTAAAAAAAGTATATATTTTTGTTCCTATTTATTTTAACTAAAAATTCTGCAAATAACAGTATGAGTAACATTAGAATAGTCATTATATTGCCGGGAAAAAGAAGAAATATGACTTTCTCTATTATAACCCTAAAGAAATTGGCCGAACATTGGAGAAATATTCCGGGTTGCAAGATTGGTGACTTCCTTAGGGGTATAGTATTCGAGATTTCAACCCAATTATTCAGTGTTGTATATTTGAAAGATTGATTGCTAAAAATGTTGTGTCCGACATACCTGCGCAGTGAAATCCCGTCCCGTCATTCATCATTATTAATGATCCGGGGTAAGTAGATTTGATTGAAATCTTAAGTACCAATTTTTTTAAGGTTGCAATGCTGTAATTAGTGGAATTCGTAACTTCTTTTCTGAACAATATAATGACGATTTTATTGCTACTGTGATTGTTATTTGCAGATTTTTTTATTTATATTAAATAAGAACAGAAATATATATGTTTTTAAATAATTATTCAGATAAATTATTGAATATTCCAATATTGTACTTATAAAGTGGTCGGTTACTGATACAGAATATAAACAATTTTGATACTGCCACTCATGAAAATACAAAAACAAACAACAAAAACGATTTTTATTTTATTAATAACTTATATTTGAATGTTAAATAATAATTTTATTTTTAATATTGTTGACATAGTTAAGGTTTTTTTTGGCAACCTTACTTGAATTCGCGCTGAAAAATGTAACTTTTTTTAAATTTTAGAACATTAGTTCACGGAAGAAAAAAAGCAGCTTTGACGTATTAAATTTTCTTATGCTTTTGTGATGTTTTTCTTGTTCATTCATTTGATATGATTATGCAAGGACAAATTTTAGTCAGGCAACAAAAATGCCACTTTCGTCTCCAAAAAAAAGGATATATCAGAATAAAATGTAAGTTATTTTCTGGTTTCTTCTTTTTAATTAATATCGTTTTATCATTCGAATTTGTCATAGTAAATAAAATGAAATATTTTTTGGCATAATAAGGGGAAAAAAATGTGGTATATTAGCGAATAATTTTGGAGTAATTTTATCGTAATAGCGATTATTATCATTATTAAAATGATATACTTTTTGATAACATTTGGTGTAAAAGAAATCATTAAAATTTTGCCATAATAGTGGTAAAATTTTGGAGATGAAGCCACATAATTTGGCGTGAAGGTAATTTAGGCATACATTTTTTGGCATAATAGTATTAGTATAGCATTTGGCAAAAAAGCATTTTAGGAATGATAAAATTTGGTGATAAAGCAATAATTTTTGGTGTAAAAACAATTTAAAAATAAAATTTCGCTTAGTGAAAAAATTTGGCGGAAAAGCATTTCAGGAATAAAAGTTCGGCAGGTTCAATGCAGAAATCTATTTAGCCCAGAATTTTGGTTTTTCAACTATTATATATAAAACTGCAATCTCTTTTATTATTTACATCATTACTTCCACTATTTGTATAGCAATAATAGATATGCTATTGGTGCTATAGGCGATTTATTGAAGCTTTTTTTAATAAATCTTATATGAACTGTAATTAATACATTGCCTACAAAAGTCTACATACTCTACAAACATTGCTGCAATTTCATCTTTTTATTCAAACTTTCAGTTCTCGTGAATGATGAGGATGGAGTGAACCCTACAGATGTAAGTCTTGGAGTGTTCGTTGTAAATTGTGGTGACAAAAGAGAGGTGTAGTGTAATAGTTAGCATGGTAGATGGAATGCTGAATCTGTTACAAATACCTCAGATCAAAGTGCTACAGAATTCGAAAACAGAAATTATGGGCACATTTCTTTTAATTTTTTTTTTTAAAGTATCGATTTTTTTATTTTATAACTTAAGCAACTTATACTTGGTTTTTTTTTTTTTTTTTTAATTATTTCTTTTCCCACCACTCGTTGTAAATAAAAATTAGGACAAGATGGAACAGGACATCCATTATGCGTATTTAAAAAAAAAATGGCAAAAATCAAACAATGCGACTATTGAACTGGAATGAAAATGCCACTGGCTAATAGATTATGCTTGGGAAAATTCACCAAGAACTGGAAAATATATATAAATATACATGAGTGCTACAGTAAAAAATAGTTAAAGGAATTGAATAATTAGGGCATTGCCATGGGAATTAAATTACGTATGCAAGAAAGGATTTAATGTGAGAACCGCATGCTACCTTGATCAGCGACTTGCAAATGGAATTGGCAGTTTTTTTAAAGGAGTAATTTTTTTTTTAAATATATATTTTTATCCGTTACGCTAAAGAAATTGTTCGAGTTTATTATAGCTTTGATTATGATTCCAGTTTCAGTCCCGGCGGTGCCATGAATGTTCGTAGTGGTTCGAAATCTACTTTAAACCGTAGATCCTGGTCTAATATGATCGTAGAGCATTGAGAGGGTAGTATTACTCGCGTCCGTAGAATATCTTCAAGCTACACGTACCCAATGTGTGGTGCTAAATGAGTAACAGCGCTGCATCCCTTGCATATGGCATAAAGATTGTCTCTATTATTGCCAGCTGCATTAGAAAAAAAAAAATGATTCAAGTTTCAAGGAATAAAATCAAATTGTGACTGAAAATATAGCAATAATATTTTATGGAAATAGTTACAACAGTGCATTCATTTATATGATTATATTGTACTAAATTGATACATTGTCTTAATACAAGATGACTATTAATATATAAGCGTGATAATATTATCTTGAAATTACTATTCATTTAATTCATTTATGGTATATCAATTATATACAAGCTAAAAGGTAAACGTTACGGTTTAAAGGCGGAAAAGAACAAATCGATCATTTGTTAGGTATGCTGAATAGATATACGCGGATCAATGCAATTTTGTAAGAAAAAGTTAAATTTTTTCATCTAATTTATCTTTTGATTCTAGGTAATTTAAAATTATAGTTATTAAAAATTAGAATTATTATTATTATTATTTTTTTTTTTTTTTTTTTAAAATTACCTTCTCGAAATTACTTTTCTCCCCTATTATACTACTGTGTTTGCATTCATTTGATTTGGCCGCTTGCTAGTTTTGTATGGGATAAATGGTGGAACTATATTTATTTATTTTAAAGTTTTATCATGTTAGTGTTTCGATTTAATGTGCACTTTCGATTTTTTTTTGTACATGTTCACTAATATAGGCTAATGATTCACTAATAATTTCGCTACTATAGGCCATTGAATAGTCCTTTAACGAGGAAATGGCCCGGAGGAGAGTCCAGAGACCGTCAGAATAGTTAGACCGTAAGCATTGAGAGAGAGACCGTGAAAGTTTAGTTAGAGTTAACTTTAGAGTAAGTAAGAGTTAGAGTTAAAAGAGAAGAATTAAGGATCATAGTTAGAGTTAACCGTCCAGAATTGAAAATGCAGAAAATTTCCACAAGCCTAAACAACACACAGCCTAATAGTCAGCGTGAGGTGCTTACACAGTCGCCAAATTGTGCCATGCCCAATTGCCAAACTGCAACCATCGTCACCAGCAGATTCCAAACTGAACCCACCCTGCATGCTATATACACATATCCAAAAGTTGGATGTATTTTCGCTTTTATTCGGATATTCTAGTTGATATTTACAATCGTGTATCCTATCGGCGAGAAAAATTCCGCATTTTAATAGCTTGGTTATTTACTAATCCCTAGTAATAAATCAGTAATTATACTTTTTTCATCCAATTCCCACTATTAGGTCACACTCTCCCTATATATATCTTGTTCAAATTTTTAATCGTTAATAAAATACTTTTTATTCATCCACTCAAGTTCAAATACATTTTTTTTTTAACTTGTAGTGGATGGCATTTGATGTTAAAACAGTTTCTTCAAATATTAGAGAGTTTTAGCCTAAATGGTTGTGTCTGGCGCTCGGTGCCACAGATTTCGGGTTCGAGTCCCGGTGGCGGGTGTTTGTAGTGGTTCGGAATCTTTAAACCATAGGTACCGGTCTAATATGACTGTTGGGCATAAGGCTGACAAGGCCCTGCCCCGTGAAAACAAAACATCTGTCCAGAAATCTGCCAGTCGGCAGGCGGCCTTGGCCCAGCATGGGGCTGTTGTGACACTGATAATGATAATTTGCTTAAAGAGGTTGTGTTTACAAAGCATGCATGTATTTGATAGGGTACCTGATATTGTACGTAAAAATGGCTCGCTCATGGCAATTCACAATCCTGTAAGTTAGGAGCATATCCGCGTTCATATGATTAATCCGTCAGTGTGTAAAATGAAGAGTCTCTGCGATAACGTTCGAAATTCCAGCATCCGAGCAATATTATCTGCCATAAGTGTTTCCGATCCAGCATTGCAATGTGATCCTGAGTCGTCTAGGTGTACTTTAACCTTCTTGATGTTCATAAACCTGTTACTGAGATATATTAAATGATACATATAGATTATGTTTGTAATACATGAATCCCTCCTGATCTAGTGGCAGCGCAGCATAGATGCAAGAAAGTAAAATTTGGTGATATAGTCATTGACAAGTGTTTCAAAACTATTGTTTATAATAATGCTATTTGTATTGTTTCACAAATCAAATAAATAGAATTAGTAGAATTGTTTTCAAAAATACTCTAGAATTTTTAATTTATTAACGAGAACCGTTATCATTAAATATTTAAAACTCCCAAAATTTTCATGAATTGAACAAAATTTGAATACCGTGAGTATAATACTTCAGTAAAATGATATATTGTAAATTGTATAATACTTAGAGGAATGTAAGCAAAATTTTGTCCCTATGGCAATGTGATATTTGGAAATTTTAGTAGCATGTATGACATAGTATACTCCTACACATTCAAGAATCACAAATATTTTATCGTCAATGAGTTAATGCATAACGTTAAAATACAATAACGCTAATTTTAAAAATTTTATCCTTTATTGCGTATCGCTTTTTATTTAACTGATCACGCCAAATTAGCAGACTTACGAGGAGTTAGCATCACTGTAATAACGTTCTCTATTGACTGATGTTAGATATGATTTGGATTTGCATCTTTGTTATTTAATAAAAAAAGCTTAATTTATTTTCAAAAATGCTTATTTAACTAATAAGTTGGGAAAAATCGCAGAGTAGGATTCGTTGGGATTTGGCGTCAAGAAATCTTTTCGCCAATGTGTTTCAAGTTGCAAATGGAAGTGAAGTGAATTTCAAACAGTACAAGAAACATGAATTACCAAATTTGGCGACTTATCGCACATTTGGCACCACAAAAGTCACCAAATCCCAACAGGCCTTATTTTGCGATTTGGCCATAAGATGATCTAAATTGTTGATTTCTAATACCGCGCATTAATATTGAAAATTTAGCATCACCCAGGATGCTGCGCCAATAGACCAAGATTTGAGTCATTTTAAACAAACAAATCCAATGATGATATTGTCCTGCTTGAATCCATCGATAGGATTTTCCAACCTACATATTTATTACCTTCATTACGAATGTAATTTTCTAATTCGGAAGACTGATGTCAACCACCAAACTCTTTATTATAAAGTTTGAAGCAAAATCTTTCAATCGAATAATATGCGATTAAAGCAATTTTCCGCAGGCATCATTTTGAAATGTTTAATGTTTTCGTGGCTTTGAGCAATATCTTAAAAGCTTACAACAAGATTACTTTATGTGCATAACAGCAAAATCTTATTAAAAATGAAATACGACGGTAGTTAAGCTGATTTCAAAAGACCGCAATTGTTACTCATATTTGTCAGACATCTTTTTTCCTTACAAAATGAAACTTCAATAAAATAAACCCATATCGTCGCGACATATTAAAAACCATAACGCCCACAGCGCCAACCTCTTTTCATTTCGAGCACAAAGGGAAAAAGAGAGAGAGAAACAACAACAGCTCTTTAACTTTCCGTCTTCTGCGGGCCAACCTTTTTTGTTACCGTTATGAGGCATGGTTTGTGGGGAAGGTCAAGCGTATCCCGGCGTAACTCCGATGAACAGTGCGCACGCGACTCGCCCGCATGGCAATTTCACTCGGACCGCTGACCACGAAGTTGAAAGCAATGGGGAAACATTCTGCGGGGATGGTCAACCGGGAAGGAAGGTGGATTTATTTATTTGTTTTTTTTTTGTTGTTGTTGTTGTTTTCACTTTGATTGAAGTACAGGGTGCTCTCACGTTGTTCACCATGAAGAGCTGAACTCGAACCATACAGGCGTTAAACACTTAAGTCACGACGGTTCCTTTTGAATGGCATTATGACAGCAGTTTGTTTATGTAATGAAAGGCCCTGCAGAAAGCTCCTTCTTTTGAATCTTTTCACTTACTCGAGGCACCTTTTATATGAGTTATTTATTTTGTGCAACTTTTTTATTCTGCTTCGTGAAATAGGACTCCATTAAATGTGAACTTTCAGAATTAAAAGAAAACTCCGTAGAGTGACAGCTTTATGGAGTAAATGTGCGATTAGGCAATTTCTAAAGCAACCGCGAAAGTGCTTGTCGTTAGAAAAATTATTAATATATAAATAAGTAAAGCTTACAAAAACACGTAATTTTAACAATTTTTCAAAACGTTGGGTTGTCCATTTTTTGTTTTTATTTTGTTTGTTTGTCTTCAGTAGAGACATCATTATGCAGTCAAAACAACAAGAAAAGTAGCCTTTGCGACTGCTAGGACTTAAGTTTCAAAAACTATAATAGTTCCAATTTACAACTATTCTTGTTTTTAATCCCATTAAAATTCTTCTGAAGTAAATGAAGTTTAAATTAATTAGTAATCACCGGAGTTGATTTTAAAAGTAAAAGCTACCACAAGAGAGCCGTTACATAGAATTTATCTGAATATATAAAAGAAAATGGTATCATGAGATTGTTCATGGTTGATACTATAAGAGAAAATGGCGCACGTGAAGAATTAGATCTAAAGAATGATTTTAATTTGTTATAATCTTACTGCAATGCAGTGCAGGTATAGCAATAGAGGTATATAATTTTATTACAATGCAGTTTTTCTTAGAAGAGGTATGTTTTTAGAATATATAGCTTAATGTAGTAGCCTTTTTTGCTATATCGCGCATGTAGGAAGACAAAATATTTTTTCAATGTACTGAAAACAGGACATAACGAGCGAAATAAGCTTGTGTTATTTTTTCTCCAAGAAATGCGTGCGAAATATCCAAAGGCCGGCTGTATTTACTAATAACAGTTATGAGCGCTATAAGTCGACTTTGAGTCATCCGTTGCGTTAGAGTTTTGATAAGTAGCAAACCAAACTTGAGTTTAATCGTGGTTTAATTAAAAGTTAGGTCGCGATTCTTTGAAGAAAATGGGAAAGGCTTCTATTCTTGTCCTTTTTAAGGTGAGCTTCCATAAGATACTAAAATCTAATGTCGTCGGATGTCCTGCGAATCGGAAACGTGACAGAGAAAAAGGATAAGCTTCCGAGTAGGAAGAAGATTACTATTCTTCCTACTACGAAGTGAGATTTTTTAATATTCCATGGAAACCCATCTTATAGGAGTCACTGATAGATACATTTTAGTAATATGCTTCTCTGCTGTTGGGCTGGTTACGAAAGTAATTTCTTTACTTGAAACACAGGTGTCAGTCAGCTTCCTCAAAAGGCTTCCATTTCTTTCTTTTTTGCAGGTAAAGATGCCCCCCTCCCCCCCTCACCTTTCATGGTACACCCTAAGAATGTTAAATCTGGCGCATAAATATCCAATGACCTCAAAGTCAAAAGGGCTCAGGAATATCAATTTTGAGAATTCATATTGTACTACAGTATTTTGATAATTATGATTCTATTAACTTTTTTTATGCAATTGATTATATTTCATCTTTTCTGGATATCAACAAGGAAAATCAAACAAAAATAATAGAGCTAGAGCTTGAATTAGTTTAAAATATTTTAATTTTGTTTATAAAAATAGTGAGATGCCCCCCCTCCCCGTAAGTTATCTTAAAAGGGGAAAAGTGTTGAACAATGGAAAATCAGTAAAAATACACTGACTGCCAAAAAAATTAAAAACACAGAGGAAAATCTTAATTTCAGGAGGCCAATCTGAATTAGAAAGGTTGCAATTCGCTGCCTTAGTTAGATGGAAATATGCAAAAACAGCCAATCACAGTTTCGTGTCGAGAAATATGCCCAATAGGTAATCATACACTCATGTCCATAAATTAAGGATAATTCAGAATCACACAGAAATTGAACTCTAAAATAAAAATTTCACCTGTAGAATTATCACACACATCTTGAAGAAGAATCTGCAAATTACAGAAAACCATCAGATGGCGCGGATAGTACGTCACAATGACGAGAGTGTAAGAGAGGGTATATAAGGAATAGTGGCAAAGAAGTAAAATTGTTCACAAGCGCTTTAAAAGCCTTTCAGAGCAATAGCCGCATAGTTATGGCAGAAAGGAAGCATTTGGATGATTTTTTACGTGGTAAAATTATCGGACGACTGGAATGTGGACGTACCCAGCTGGAAGTATCCGAGGAACTTGGAATCGCCCAGAGTGTCATCTCCAGGCTTTGGCAACGATTCCAAGATGATGGTAATGTGAGTAGATGTTACAGCACAGGTCACCCCCGAGTTACAACGCCGAATGAGGACCGGTATTTAGCAGTTACTGCCAAAAGAAACAGACGAAGCACAGCATCGACCTGTCTCGTCAGCTCTCTTCAGCTACCGGTACGACAATTTCAAGGCAGACCGTGTACAGACGCTTAGGCCACATTGGGCTATATGCTCGCAGGCCTGTCAGATGTGTTCCACTTACCGCAACTCACTGTCGCCTGCGATTAACCTGGAGTAGAGAGCATGCACCGCATTGTGGACACCGCAACAGTGGTCTTGTGTGATGTTTTCCGACGAGTCCAGGTTTAGTTTGCAGTCTGATTCTCGCCGGAGTTTCATATGGAGAGTGCCAGGTACCGTTACCACCAAGAGAACACCACTGAACGACACCGTTATGGTGGTGCAGGATGGCTCGTTTGGGGGAGGAATTATTCTTGGTACCAGAACTGACCTGCATGTTCAGAGTGTAACGATGACAGGCCACATCTATCGGGATGTCATTCTGGAACAACATGTACGTTTGTTTCGGGGCGCCATGGGTGCTGAATTTCTGTTTATGGATGACAACGCCCGTCCTCACCGTGCAAACATTGTGGACGAATGCCTTCAATTGGAGGATATCACCCGTATGGATTGGCCAGCATACTCACCGGACTTGAATCAATAGAGCATGTGTGGGATATGCTTGGCCGACGAATTGCAGCCCGTCAACCCCCTCCCACCTGTCAACTGGAACTTCGGAGGGCATTGCTTGATGAGTTGTGTAATATTCCCCAAGATCAGATTGATAATTTGATACTCAGCATGCCTAGGCGTTGTAAGGCCTGTATTGCATCGTCCGGGTGACATACTCCATATTAAACATCATACTAACCATGTTATACTGTTTTTTGTAAATAGGTTCTTTTTAAAATTTGCTTCAGGGAGTAAAAATCGCAATTTTTATTAATTATGTCAAACATATAGCATCTTTTTGCTCTTTACCTTTTGTTTATTAAATAGACTTTACAAATAAGTCAAATTTGTTTTGATTCTGTCTCTTTCTTTGCCTGAACTTCATTATCCTTAATTTATGGACATGAGTGTATAAGAAGTCAACATTGTGAAGGGTTACAGGAGTTTTATGCAAGTGCTGATAAATGGTACTTAGAAATTTCGTATGCGTTATTTTTAAACAGAGGTGTTTTTATGAATTCTAGAAGATTCAGAGAGCTGACGTGTTGTAGGACCCATTGAAATCAATCCTTTTCTTCGGCGTCCATCATTCCGTAATTTCATAATTATGATAGGATTTCTAACCAGCCAAACAGTTGCCCAAAGACACGTGGAAGTCGTCCAAGGATTACTACCCACGCGGAAGATCGATATATTGTTGTTGTAGCCAAGCAGAATCGAAGAGCGACCTCTTCGCTTGTAACATATATGGTTGCAGCGTCCATTGATAAGATGATATCTGCCATTTCTGAGCACCAACGGTTACCCATGAATGGACTATACGCCAGGGTAAGCCGAGTTTGTGTTCCTGTATCAGCCCAATTCAGAGGGGCACAAATAAAGTGTGCCGACAATATGTCAATTGGACTATGCCTTGTTGAGGCAATATTATGTTCACGGATGAGTTGCAATTTGCCATGCAAACAGATGACAAGCGCGTAAGAGTCTGGAGAGAAGGAGACGCAAGCAGTCGGCCTCCAGAACACCACACATTCACGATGTGGACAGGGATATCGTTGGAATATTGCACTGACCTATACATCTTTGATAGGGTTATGTGACGGATATCCGGTATCGGGATGAAGTCCTAGGCCCCCACCGTGAGATTATAAGCTGCAGCAATTGGCCCTGCTTTCGTTTAGTGGATGATAATACTCATCACCATAGAGCTGTAATCGTCGACGACTACCTGGAGAGTGAGAGGATTGCGCGTATGAATTGACCGATGTACTTGCCCGTCCGTAATCCATTGAAAATGTACGAGATGCCTTCGACCTTGCTGAGTGTAAATGTTTCCCAACCCCAGCCACTCTCACCACTACACTCGACTGGTGGTTGGTCATCTCATGGAAAGCATGATCACGAGCTGTAAACTTTGTATGCAGGTGAAGGGTGATCACACATTCTATTAATGTCGGTTTTTGTTATGAATTAGCTTCAAATATTTTTTTTTTTGTTAATGACTCTAATATGCTTTCATCTTATAACTTATGAAAATTCAGCATTGTCTTCATCTTTCTTTATCTTGTTTCATGCACAAACATATTTGCTACTTTCCTGCCGCATTTCGTGTCAATCAAAGCAGTACCTGTCAATTTTTCTGCATTGTACTACTGCTGGCTAAACATTTTGCAGTTAGTGTATATATTACTGAAAAATGGGGAACGGATCATTAATTAGATGTCAATAAGAATAAACTATTCAACGTTAATTGATACAATTCTTTTTTTTTATGGCACATATTCATTATTGAGCTTCTAGATTGTGGTTACATAAGTTGATCCATCAAATTTTTATAATTTCTTAATAAATGGCAAAAAATATGCAGTAAATTTAGAAGTACTCAGTTAATTTTGTAGAAATATTTTAATGAATCAAATGTTAGAAATGTACAAAATTTAGTAAATACAACTGAACATGTTACAACTGAATGATATTCTGCGCTGTTAAGCATGCACAGTAATATAGTTTACTTTATAATGGTTTGTTTTGCGTAATTCATCTGATATTTTTGTATAACTTTGTAAACTCTTTCGCAAATACAGTAAAATAGATGTGCTGCCATTCTTAAGTATTTGTAATTCTTAGTTTGCTGGAAAATGTTCTTTTGGATAACTAAGATCGAAATGGCAGATGCCCAGAATCATGAAACTTATTCCATCGAATTAATTTCATTGAAACTAATTCGAATCATGAACTAAATTCTTAATGTTACATAATGCACAAACAAAATAGTTTGTAAGAATTCTAACAAAAAATAGTAAATAAAAAAGAAGTATAGTAAAAAAAAGAAGAATACAAAATGAACAAGAAAAGAAATAAATATTCTTACAAATTATTAAACTATTGTAAGAATACTTACAATAATTTATAAGAACACTTAAAAAATTTCTAGAAATTAAATGCATTGCTATTCTGGGAATAATAGTTATAAAAGATAGATCAAATACACAGAATAAACTGTATGAAGAACAGCAAAGGGTGGGAAAACGAACTGAATAAAATACAGCAAAATAAGTGCAATTAAAATCAGTTTTTGGATTGCTCTGCCTTTAAACTCTTAAAAAAAATTTTTATTAAAAAGAAAAATTAAGAGAAATTTAATCAAATAATGCATTTTATTTCCTGCCTAAATGTATACTGCATTAGATTTTGTTCTTACAGAGGAAACTTTTCTGAAGGTTATTTTCTACCGTTTTCGACTTAAACTTGACTTGACTTATAGGTGCTTTGAAATGCAAGCTCGCTGATTCTGCTTTATCACAAATTATCCAAATGCTATTAAAATACTAGAGAAAAAAGAAATTGATGGTGACACCATTTTAGATTTATATTTTAAAGTTTCATTATAGTTCTAAAGTAAATATTTTATTGGCATACATTTTTTAACAACTTTATTTACCTAGCATTGAGAAAATAATTTTATTTTTTACTCATATTCCATTTATTTATTCGATTTTTTTCTCCATATTCCATTTTTTACTCATATTCCATTTATTTATTCCATTTTATTTTACTCATAGTATTCCATTTTCTTTTTTATATTCATTGCCTTAGGAATTTAATTTATAATCTCAAAAGACAATTATTTCCAAAATAAATAAATATTTCGTTTTAATCTAATTTCATCCGCCTCATGATTGAAAGCATTTATTTTCCCAGAGAAAAAACCAAGACTTTACTCAATACACGCATAAAACACGGACCGGTAACTACGATTCATTAGTGTGAATGAAACGAATTTCTTATAGCTATAAAAGCTACTTTGGCGACGACAGCAACAAATTACTGCAAGCGATGTAGGAATAATACAGGATTTAATTATTTGTTGCAGTGGAAATGCTATAAACGAAGCATTGCTCGATGCGCTGTGTTTGCTGCAGACGTTTACAAGATTTTGAAAATGGCCTGACAATTGAATTTTTGCATCGGTGGCGAAGCAGAACTGGGAAGGTTTTTTTTCAAAGGGCGGGAAATTGACGATAGGCGAAAATTCCGGTTTCCCCCGCGAAGCTTTGTACGATTAATTGTTGCTGCTGCATTTGCAAACATTCGAATGCGATGGTGTGTGTCTAAAGAATGAATGCATCACGCTGAGGAATATAAAAGAATAAATAAAAAGGTCTTTCAGCAGTAACCTAGTGATTTTATCTGCTACTTTTTTTCTTATAACTTTTATATATTTCAGGTTTATTATTATTGTTATTTTTCCTTCTAATATCACGTCACGTCAGTAATTATTTAGTGTTTCGATTGATTCGACATTATTAAATAGTATATTGCCAACATTTAATTAATATAAAACTATAAAGAGTGGTGGTTTACGTAAGATGTTCCCAGACCAGTCAAATGTCAATGATGGATTTTAAAATCGCATAATTTGTCCAATTAATTGCTGAGTGATTCCATTCATATTTATTTGAAAGTGATATATACCCATAAAATGATTTTTTTTTTTTTAAATTTTTGACTTGTTTCTTGATAAGTCTGTAAAATTTTTAAAATCATCAAAATTGTGAAATGTGAAAAAAAAAAAAAAAAAAAAAAACCGGAAATCTTCAATAATTTATTATCCACTATAGATTTTTTTTTTTTTAATCTTTTCTTGTAAATAAGATTTTATGCTTTCATTTAATTAGTGCTTCCGTTAACAGCTCGTATAGTTTCAGTAATTATTAGTTATTAATTCAATAATTAATTGTTTCAGTACATAAAGATATGCAGTCTAAAAATTTTTAATTTGTAAAATGTATGAATAATATTGAGGAATAAAATATGTAATAAGTACAAGACTTGCAGAAAAAATAATCAACTAGAGATTTTACTCATCAATTAGAGATCTATCAACTACATATTTTTCTATCAGATTTGTAAGAAATAAGCTGCATTATTTCAGATATTTTGTTTAATTAGTTGGTGTTGTAATATTAAGAGATATATTATAATGTATCCATAGTGTTAAGAAATATAAAATGAAGTACATACAAGAAAGTTTCAAAATTGTCAGATTTCGTTACATCTTTCGTTCAATTAGTAATTTGGTATTAGCATCAAAAGTTGATAGGAAAACTTTAAACTAATGTTAACTGAACGTTACTTTTAACTGAATGTTTAAACTAAAAGAATGTATTAATTAGTTTGAAGAGTAAAAAGAGAACATAAGCGAAGTCTATTAAAAAGCATCTCCAGTATTAGTTAGATAATCGACAGGAATTTATTATTTCCATTCTAGACTATGAAATTATAATTAAAATTCAACACGTTTAATTTTTTTGAGACTGAATTTATTGATAAAGACATTAAGAATTATATCGCGAATTTGCTAAGTGTATTGTTTAAGTAGTATCGAAGATTAAAAGAGGAAAATTGCAGGATTTTTTTAAAAAAAAAAATCTCAAAGTTTATTTTGAAAATAAAAGTATTTAAATTTTCCTACTTTAAAAGTTTATGAAAATTATTAAGTCCTTTCAACTTATTGAACAACTTATTCATCGAAGTAAAAGTTGATATAGATTAAGAGATATGGTATTCATATCTATCAAGCTTTTCAAAATTAGTATATTTTTTCATTTTTATTTCGTTGCTACTGCGATGTTAAAAGTATATTATAACATTTAATACGTGCGGTGTTATTGTAAAATATGTTTCATTTATATATATATATATATATATATATATAAATTAACCGCCTATATATTTTTTTGGAGAGACATTGATTGGAAAAGTGTGCAGTTGAGAAAAGAGTTGAATTGATTGAATTTCTTTTAAATTCAATAATCTGTTTTTTTTCCTTAATAAGATTTCATTCCACTTATATATATATCTTGAGAAACTTAGCATCTATAAAAAATATAGACCAATTATAACTAATTATCAATAATTAATTTGGGCAAACTTATTTGAAAAGTATGATTTCGTATACATGATTTACAAACAAAAATATATTGAAATTACTGCAATTTAAGATTAAAAAAATTTATTTCAATCAATTGTTATCAAAACCTTTTATTAACATAATAAGAAATATTTTTTTACAACCTTTATAAATATTTGCTCGTTCGGATAACAAAAATCCAAACAAATGGAAAGTTCTTATATATACTATTAGTAAATAATTCAAAACTTGCATTAATATATCTATACAGATATATATATATATATATATAAATATTTCAATATATACATAGATATACGATTTATTTCTTGAATAAGAAACTTGGTAACTTAGCTGATAAGCAATTTGTTAAGTATATTAAATGTTATTTTGTAGTAAACAGATTTAAAAAGTTCAAAACAAATCATGTAAACACAAGTCTATATAGGATATTCATTAAATAAGCAGTAAATTAAATGTACAAAAATATATTAAATGTAAAAACATATAAATAAATAAAGCAGAAAGGATATGTGAAATATCAATCTCCCTTTGGTTGCATGCTTTCAGTAGGCTAACAGACTGTAATATTTCATCAGAACCTTGGACTCATTTGAAATTATGACTTCTTCGGCATGATTTAAAATGTACTTTTGTAGGCGTTTTAATATTCGACATCCTGATGCGAAGCCACAAAAATTAATACTTCGCGCAAGTATTGGTCGTAAACGAATATAACAATGAGGAGAAAGTTACTTTCAAAATTAGGATTTTATATTAATGTGCAACTTCATACAGTTTGTAGCACTTTCTCATAGGAGATTAGTAAAAGTATCAGTATATACATATCAAAGTATTATATATGATGGCTGCGTTCATGCCTGAGATCTCGAAGCATTGTTTTATATTTTCTTTCGTGCTATCAATAGTCATTGCTGTGAACACCAAAGGATGTTCTTGGGAAGCTAAAAGTTTCTGTTGTCGTTTGATGCCATAACGCTAACTTCGGATTCTTCTTCTACCAAAGGATTTGCAATACATTTTATTCAACATAGCGCAGTAGAAACGAGTTGAGGCTCTGAGTCAATACGAGTTGAATCAATAGCTTCAAGATTGTAAAAACTATCTTCAGAAATATAAAGCTCGAATCCAATATAACATGAAAATTCGCATTTCAAAGAAAGAGTGTCGTTTGGTAAACATCGATTTTCAGTTCCATCAATTTCCTTTTGAGATGAAAGGAGGCAGTTGATGTTTTTCTACGTCGGCTTCACAATCGAAAGCTAACTCGTCCTCATATGATTCTACAGCCATTCCATTGATATCCAAAATAGAAAACTTGCACTTGCAATAATCTACACAGATCTCATTAATTATTTCGATTCGAATTTTCTCTTCATCCTCCACTTCTACGAAAAATAATCTCATTTCCAGCAATGGATCTCTTTTCGATGCTACTCTGATAAAAGCAAATCTTTCGTCTTGCAATGTGAGAGAACTGAATCTATCCAAAGTCCAAAGCAGATGCGTTCGATATATATTCGGCCGTGTTCTGCAAAGGAAATGTACCTCTGTGACATCTCCCTCTCCCGCATTCGGCATCGAAGCGTCAAGGTGTCGTTTTTCATGAACTCGTCTTTTCGATTAAGCAGAAGCTCATTTCGTTCGACAAAATCCAAAAATCCATTTCGATATTCACTAAATGAACGGATTGTTCCTTTTCGTGAAATCAGAGGAGAACCATCGACGGCAAGTATCGAAAGTTCAAAATCTATTTCAGTAGTATCCTCTTCATAAATACCTTCTGGGTTGTCATTGGTATTACAGATTTGAAACGACACCAGATTTGTATTATCTTCAATTTCCATGCTAAGTCTTAAGAAAAATCTTTCATCTTTTTTTGAAATTGGGTAGAAATTCGCGGAGTGCACATCTTTATATTTAAAATAACTAATGCCTTCGATAGACCATGTGACGGTAAAAACTTTATCATTTTTGCTGGCCATTATTAAGTACTTTTTACGATTCCAATACATTCACAATACTGTTCTACTTCATCTTTCGAAGAGCACCCTAACATGCTTATCTAAAATGTCAAAGATAAAATTTACATGTTTGTTCCCTAAAATAGTTATCATTGCGTTTATATACCGTAACAGATACGAAACATAATGATAAAATTGCTTGAAATAATGCAATAATTCCTTTATCTAGCATTATCTCTTATGACGCTCCAGAATTTTGAATGAGAAAAGAATGAAACAGAAAATTTCCAAACTGCATGTTTCATAAAATATTCATCATAACTGGCTCGACAGCCCGTTGTGGGCCTTGGCCCTTCTTTAAAAAATCCAGCCAGGCTGTTCTCCTCTTGGCTGTGGACCTCCAGTTCCTAAAATATTAGGAATAAGAAATTAAATATCGATAGGCGATATTTGCTTTGATATTTTTTAAGGTACACGAACACCTTCGAAGGAATTTTTTTGAAATTATTGAAATTTTTATCTTTGTACACATTTTTGGATTGAATGTACCTAAAAACTAATGATTTCACATAAAAAAAAAATTTCATTATTATTTTTTTTAATTTTTATAGGCTAAAAATAGCCAAAAATTGATACTATTACAAAACATAACTCAAAATCAAATGAATATTTTTAAATTTCTAAGTTTGTACTAACATTTTACTGGGAATAGACCTCTGGTAAATTTATATCTTTATTATTTATTATTTTGTACTAGTTTAAATGCTGTCGACATAAAATTCTTTCAAAATTTGCATGCATTTCCAAATTTAACAATTAAAATAAAAAATATTTATGTAGCTATAATCATTTCCAAGGTATATTCTCTGTAAACATTTATGAAAAACATATATACAAAGTTTTGTAGCATTTGGATCAAAATTACTTGTGTTATGGTGTTTCACATGAAAACAAAAAGCATAAAAATTCATTCTGAGAAAAAGCAAAAAAACTTTTAATTAGAGATATTACTTTTAAAAATGTTGTAAATATATTAAAATGCCATTGAATTATCAAGTTCATATTTTTATTTATTAAATAATATAGTTTTTAGTTTTCCTTAAAGCATTAAATATTTTCTGAGCTTTGTTTTGAAGAAGTTAAAATTTGCTCCACAAAACATTTTTTTTTTACAACTTCTTCCTATTGGCAAACTCTTTTTTTATTATGAAATGTCCTGGATTTAAAATATTTAGCCTTTTTTAGAAGTGTTTTGATTAAATATATTCAAAACCTTTGAATTTCACATAAAAATATCAACTTTAACTATTTTTTATACAGTCTATTCTTTAAAATATGGATAAACATTGCAAAAATGTGATATTGTTGCAAAACTTGATAATTCAAAAAAATAAACAAATAAAACATGAATAGTTTTTCCTTTGTAAGTATTTTTATGTTGGGAATATCATTATGTAGGTAATATGCCATTTTCAAATTTATATCTTAATTATTTATACATTTTTGTATGCTTAAAGTTTGTCGACACAAACGTTTAAAAATTTTTTACAAAAATTCTTAATTTAACAACTAAAATAAAAATTATTTATGAATTTAGGTTAATTTCCATGTTCTATTCCTTTCATGCATTTAAAAAAACTTTTACATGAAGTTTCAAAGCATTTAGAACAGGTATTATGATGTTTTGAATGAAAACAGAATGCATAAAAATTCAAATAAGAAATAATTAAAACCAACTTTTAAATGTAAATAAAAACAAATGTACATATATAAAAATGTTATTGAGCTTTAAATTCTCCTTTATTAATATAAACACTTATTTATTTGTTTTGTTTTCTTTAAATAACTTCCAATTTAAAAGTACTATTTATAAATTTTTCTTCAACAATATTCAAATCACCCAACTTTATAACTCAAATTCTATGTTATTCAAATAACAAAAGTTTTTATAATAAAATGTCCCTGATTTTCAACTTTGCAACTATTATAATACCTTTTATAAAATTTTAATGTTATCCTTATATCAAATAATTGCAGAGTTTACTTCATTTTCCCACTTTTAAAAAATCCTTAAAATTCATCCTCTTTCTTAAAAATTATATTGTCTATATTATATTATCTTGTAGCTCACATTTCATTTTAAAATTCTTAATCAAATACAACCCACAGCGTTTGAAATAACAGTTCACAACATATATTCTTTAAAAATATTGACAAACTTAAGCATAGAAAAGTTCAATGTTTTGATTCACAACTTTTCATTCAATATATTTTATTCCAATTCCAATTTATAAAATATATTTTTTCGTCTTCACAAAAAATGTTTTCTTATTTTATGATGTAAGAAATCACAAAAAAATGAAAAAGTTACTTACTATGTAGATATGTTCCATACAACAGCATATGTAAACAAACATTCAGACAACTTGTAGCCAGATTCATTATCAGATCAAGTGATACCAATAATTTTAACTTTTTTAAGTGATAAAATTATTTATTATATTAGAATAAGTTATTTTTAAGATTTTTATTTATATTAGAATAAGTTTTGCATCAATATTGAGGAAATAATGAAAGTAAACATATTAAAACTAACATTTCCTGTTACGAAAATCGTACTTCCGGTTCAAAAATCCGTCTTCAAGGGAAGTTTAAACTAACACAACTCTAGTTATAAAACAGATAGAAACAAATTGTAAAGATATTTAGAAAGCTTAAAATACAAGCTTTTCACAAATGTAAAAATTGCAAAATCGAAATTTTGGTCGAAAACCGCGTATGTTCGGTATATCCGCGTATATTGTTATAAACAATAAATGGGAAAATTTACTCAAAATGTTTATTTTTTTCTTACAGCCCCGATTTATACCTAGTGGATTTTTTTTTTTTTTTATGGAATGCATTTTTAAATAGGAGCAGAAAATTCATGATGATATTTCACCGTTAGTGCTGTTTAAGATACTTTATAATTTTCCTGTTGAATGATATGATATTTTGTTTCTTTTACATTTAAAATATAGTTAGGCCTTTCAATATACTTATAGGTTCCATTTTATTTCAACAATTGGAATTTTTTTATAAAAATATTTATGTTTTGTTTTATTTCACGTATATGTTTTGCTTCATGTGAGCAGAAATGAAAAATATTAATATTAAATGATTGCCATATAAAATTATGCTTTTAATTTAAAATATGTTATGTTTTTATACGATTTTTAGATGAACGTTTTAAAAGTTTACTTACGTCTATTATTAATATAAAGGTTACTGGATTTTAAAAATAGTTATTAAATAAAATACTAAATCATCAAAATTTTGGGATTCAGCACTTCTGGTAGTATTTACATATAACCTACAGCATATTCTTTGCTCACACAATAAAGAAAATAATATCTTTTGCCTATTTTTTGGTCATCAGGTTCATCATATGTATTTCGTTAACAGTCTACCTACAGGAGATAATTCAAAGACATGGCCTTTCGGGAAAGTTTTCAGGAATCCGTTTTTGTGTGTTGACTGAGAGGAAAACCAGAAAAATCCTCACCAAGCAGCCCTACTGAATTACATACAGTGTCAATCCAAGTGACTTGATGCCTGGAAGCAATAGCAAAACACAACACAAACTGCCACAGAATTCTAGTATTCTCACTCAGCTGCGAATAAGCTACTTATTTTAATGTGGGTGCTGCAATGAAAAATGAAGCAGCTGCATATTTCAAAATTTTTTTCTAGGAAATTCTTTCAATTATCGCAAGACATTAAGAAATATATTGCAAAATTTAAAACGTATCGGATGAATACAAATATTGAAGAATGCAAAAGGCAAATATGCAGATTTTTCTAAAAACACTCAAGGGGAATTAAAATATAAAGGATTAATCTGAGCAGTTTTGTGATAATGTCATACCCTTTTACTTAATTTATCAGATTTGTAAAAATCAAAACTCAGGCTGAATCAAACTAATCAAAAGAATGAATTAAATTAGTAAATCAATTGTGAATTCGTAACTTGTTAACTTAACAACTTTCGTAACTTTTCAAATTTTACAAATTTCAATATTTTTCAATTTTTTTTTTTTTGTTCATTTAACTATCGCGGAATTAAGAGATCCAAAATATATTTGAAATATAATGTGTTTAAGGAATGTATAGAAGTATGAATGACAATAAAAATTCATACCAACTTTAAAATTATTCTAAACATGCATGTTTTTTTATATGGTGATATTAATCACGAAAAAAATATTTACTTGAAGGAAGAAATTTATTTTAAAATCTAATGGCACATTTTTATCCATTCGAAGGAAAAAAGATTAAAACTTCATTCAGATTTATTTTCTTCGTCAATAATTTAAGACCATATAGATACATTTTAGATAAATGAACTGTTATACAGAAACTGTAGTCATAATTATAAACAATTATTATATAATTGTTTATAATTGATTGAATGAAATTTGTGGAATGTATATGCATGACATAATTAAATATTTGAGTTGATTATTGAAAAATATTTTATTAAAAATCAGAGCCTTTAAAATATTCCTGTTTGAATCAAACCAACTGTGATCAATCTACATTTTGTAATGCAAAAGAAAAAACATCCTTTTTCAAAATTTTTTCCTTAATAAGATTTCATTCCACTTATATATATATCTTGAGAAACTCAGCATCTATGAAAAATATAGACCAATTTTAATTAATTATCAATAATTAATTTGAGCAAAATATTTGAAAAGTATGATTTCGTATATATGATTTACAAACAAAAATATATTGAAATTACTGCAATTTAAGATTAAAAAAATTTTATTTCAATCAATTGTTATCAAAACGTTTTATAACATAATAAGAAATATTTTTTTACAACCTTTATTAATATTTGCTCATTCGGATAACAAAAATCCAAACAAATAGAAAGTTCTTATATATACTATTAGTAAATAATTCAAAACTTGCATTAATATATCTATACAGATATATATACATATAAATATTTCAATATATACATAGATATACGATTTATTTCTTGAATAAGCAACTTGGTAACTTAGCTGATACGCAATCTTGTTATGTATATTAAAAGTTATTTTGTAGTAAACAGATTTAAAAAGTTCAAAACAAATCATGTAAACACAAGTCTATATAGGATATTCATTAAATAAGCAGTAAATTAAATATATTAAATGTACAAAAATATATTAAATGTAAAAACATATAAATAAATAAAGCAGAAAGGATATAGGGCGAAATATCAATCTCCCTTTGGCTGCATGTTTTCAGTAGCTAACAGACTGTAATATTTCATCAGAAGCTTGGACTCATTTGAAATTATGACTTCTTCGGCATGATTTAAAATGTACTTTTGTATGCGTTTTAATATTCAACATCCTGAGGCGAATCCACAAAAATTAATACTTCGCGCAAGTATTGGTCGTCAACAAATATAAAAATGAGGAGAAAGTTACTTTCAAAATTAGGATTTTATATTAATGTGCAACTTCATATAAAAGTATTATATATGATGGCTGCGTTCATGCCTGAGATCTCGAAGCATTGTTTTATATTTTCTTTCGTGCTATCAATATTCATTGCTGTGAACACCAAAGGATGTTCTTGGGAAGCTAAAAAGTTTCTGTTGTCGTTTGATGCCTTAACGCTAACTTCGGATTCTTCTTCTACCAAAGGATTTGCAATACATTTTTGTTCAACATAGCGCAGTAGAAACGAGTTGAGGCTCTGAGTCAATACGAGTTGAATCAATAGCTTCAAGATTGTAAAAACTATCTTCAGAAATATAAAGCTCGAATCCAATATAACATGAAAATTCGCATTTCAAAGAAAGAGTGTCGTTTGGTAAACATCGATTTTTCAGTTCCATCAATTTCCTTTTTGAGATGAAAGGAGGCAGTTGATGTTTTTCTACGTCGGCTTCACAATCGAAAGCTAACTCGTCCTCATATGATTCTACAGCCATTCCATTGATATCCAAAATAGAAAACTTGCACTTGCAATAATCTACACAGATCTCATTAATTATTTCGATTCGAATTTTCTCTTCATCCTCCACTTCTACGAAAAATAATCTCATTTCCAGCAGTGGATCTTTTTCGATGCTACTCTGATAAAAGCAAATCTTTCGTCTTGCAATGTGAGAGAACTGAATCTGTCCAAAGTCCAAAGCAGTTGCGTACGATATATATTCGGCCGTGTTCTGCAAAGGAAATGTACTCTCTGTGACATCTCCCTCTCCCGCATTCGGCATCGAAGCGTCAAGGTGTCGTTTTTCATGAACTCGTCTTTTCGATTAAGCAGAAGCTCATTTCGTTCGACAAAATCCAAAAATCCATTTTGATATTCACTAAATGAACGGATCGTTCCTTTTCGAGAAATCAGAGGAGAACCATCGACGGCAAGTAACGAAAGTTCAAAATCTATTTTAGTAATATCCTCTTCATAAATACCTTCTGGGTTGTCATTGGTATTACAGATTTGAAATGAGACCAGATTTGTATTATCTTCAATTTGCATGTTAAGTCTTAAGTAAAATCTTTCATCTTTTTTTGAAATTGGGTAGAAATCCGCGGAGTACACATGTTTATATTTAAAATAACTAATGCCTTCGATAGACCATGTGACGGTAAAAACTTTATCATTTTTGCTGGCCATTATTAAGTACTTTTTACGATTCCAATACATTCACAATACTGTTCTACTTCATCTTTCGAAGAGCACCCTAACATGCTTATCTAAAATGTCAAAGATAAAATTTACATCACATGTTTGCTCCCTATAACAGTTATCATTGCGTTTGTATACCGTAACAGATACGAAACATAATGATAAAATTGCTTGAAATAAGGCAATAATGCCTTTATCTAGCATTATCTCTGATGACTCAACAGAATTTTGAATGAGAAAAGAATGAAACAGAAAATTTCCAAACTGCATGTTTCCTAAAATATTCATCATAACTGGCTCGACAGCCCGTTGCGGGCCTTGGCCCTTCTTTAAAAGATCCAGCCAGGCTGTTCTCCTCTTGGCTGTGGAGCTCCAGTTCCTAAAATATTAGGAATAAGAAATTAAATGTCCATAGGCGATATTTGCTTTGATATTTTTTTTAAGGTACGCGAACACGTTCGAAGGAATTTTTTGAAATTATTGAAATTTTGTTAAGATAACAAAATTTCATTCATTTTTCATTCATTTCATTTTTGGATTGAATGTACCTAAAAACTAATGATTTCACATCAAAAAATTTCATTATTATTTTTTTAAATTTTTATAGGCTAAAAATAGCCAAAAATTGATACTGTTACTAAACATGATAACTCAAAATCAAATCAATATTTTTAAAATTTCTAAGTTTGTACTAACATTTTACTGGGGAATTGACCTCTGGTAAATTTATATCTTTATTATTTTGTACTAGTTTAAATGCTGTCAACACAAAATTCTTTCAAAATTTGCATGTAATTCCAAGTTTAACAATTAAAATAAAAAATATTTATGTAGCTATAATCATTTTCAAGGTATATTCCCTGTAAACATTTATGAAAAACATATATACAACGTTTTGTAGCATTTGGATCAAAATTACTTGTGTTATGGTGTTTCACATGAAAATAAAAAGCATAAAAATTCATTCTGAGAAAAAGCTAAAAACAACTTTTAATTAGAGATATTACTTTTAAAAATGTTGTAAATATATTAAAATGCCATTGAATTATGAAGTTCATATTTTTATTTATTAAAAAATATATAGTTTTATTTTTCCTTAAAGCTCTAAATATTTTCTGAGCTTTGTTTTGAAGAAGTTAAAATTTGCTCGACAAACATTTTTTTTACAACTTCTTCATATTGGCAAAATCTTTTATTACGAAATGTCCTGGATTTAAAATATTTAGCCTTTTTACAAGTCTTTCGATTAAATATATTCAAAACCTTTGAATTTCACATAAAAATATCAACTTTAACTATTTTTTATACAGTCTATTCTTTAAAATATGGATAAACATTGCAAAAATGTGATATTGTTGCAAAACTTGATAATTCAAAAATAAATAAATGAATAAAACATGAATAGTTTTTTCCTTTGTACGTATTTTTTTATGTTGGGAATATCATTATGTAGATAATATACTATTTTCAAATTTATATCTTAATTATTTATATATTTTTGTATGCTTAAAATTTGTTGACACAAACTTTTAAAAAAAATTTACAAAAATTCTTAGTTTAACAACTAAAATAAAAATAATTTATGAATTTAGGTTGATTTCCATGTTCTATTCCTTTCATACATTTAAAAAAACTTTTACATGAAGTTTCAAAGCATTTAGAACAGAAATATTCGTATTATGATGTTTTGAATGAATACAGAATGCATAAAAATTCAAATAAGAAATAATTAAAAACCAACTTTTAAATGTAAATAAAAACAAATGTACATATATAAAAATGTTATTGAGTTTTAAATTCTCCTTTATTAATATAAACACTTATTTATTTGTTTTGTTTTCTTTAAATAAATAACTATTTATCAATTTTTTCTTCGACAATATTCAAATCACCCAACTTTATAACTCAAATTCTATGTTATTCAAATAACAAAAGTTTTTATAATAAAATGTCCTTGCTTTTCAACTTGCAACTATTATAATACCTTTTATAAAATTTTAATGTAATCATTATATCAAATAATTGCAGAGTTTACTTCATTTTCACACTTTTCAAAAAATCCTTAAAATTCATCCTCTTTCTTTAAAATTATATTATCTATATTATATTATCTTGTAGCTCACATTTTCTTTTAGAATTCTTAATCAAATACAACACACAGCGTTTGAAATAACAGTTCACAACATATATTCTTTAAAAATATTGACAAACTTAAGCATAGAAAAGTTCAATGTTTTGATTCTCAACTTTTCATTCAATATATTTTATTCCAATTCAATTTATAAAATATATTTTTTTCTTTTCAGAAAAAATGTTTTATTATTTTATGATGAAAGAAATCACAAAACAAATGAAAAAGTTACTTACTATGTAGATATGTTCCATACAACAGCATATGTAAACAAACATTCAGACAACTTGTTGCCAGATTCTTTATCAGATCAAATGATACCAATAATTTTAACTTTTTTAAGTGATAAATTAAAATATAATATAAGTGTTCTAGTGGTAAGTGTTATTTAATGATATTTATTTATATTAGAATAAGTTTTGCAGTCAATATTGAGGAAATAATGAAGGTAAACATATTAAAACTATCATTTCCTGTTACGAAAATCGTACTACTAAAATTGTACGGAAAACACAACTCTAGTTCTAAAACAGATAGAAACAAATTGTAAAGATATTTAGAAAGCTTAAAATACAAGCTTTTCAAAAATGTAAAAATTGCAGAATCGAAATTTTGGTCGAAAACCGCGTATGTTCGGTATACCTATAATAAAACAATAAATGGGAAAATTTACTCAAAATGTTTATTTTTCTTATTACAGCCCCCGATTAATACCTAGTAGATTTTTTTTTTTTTTTGAATGCATTTGGTACTTACGTATTAACGGTACATAGGCGACAGTTGCGGCAATAAAGAGAACACGCGCCACCCGCAGCTACAGATTTGGCGGTTTTTAAGTGGCACCAATCTATTCTATTGGTTTGGTAACCTTAGTAGCTGTTAGATCGGCGACACTTAAAAACCGCCAAGTCTGTCGCCAAGTTACCGTTAATACGTAAGTATCGCATTTTTAAATAGAAGCAGAAAATTCAAGATGATATTTCACCGTTAGTGCTGTTTAAGATACTTTATAATTTTCCTATTGAATGATATCATATTGTGTTTCTTTTGTATTTAAAATATAGTTAGGCCTTTCAATATAATAGGTTCCATTTTTTTCAACAATTGGAAATTTTCTTATAAAAATATTTATGTTGTGTATTATTTCACGTATATGTTTTGCTTCATGTGAACAGAAATGGAAAAATTTTAATATTAAATGATTGTAATATAAAAATTATGCTTTTAATTTAAAATATATGTTATGTTTTTATATGATTTTAGATCATCGTTTTAAAAGTTTTCTTACTTAATATAAATATAAAAGGTACTGGATTTTAAAAATAATTATCAAATAAAATACTAAATCATCAAAATTTTGGGATTTAGCACTGCTGGTAGTATTTACAGATAACCTACAGCATATTCTTTGCTCACACAATAAAGAAAATAATATCTTTTGCCTATTTTTTTGGTCATCAGGTTCTTCATATGTATTTCATTAACAGTCTACCTACAGGAGATAATTCAAAGACGTGGCCTTTCGGGAAAGTTTTCAGGAATCCGTTTTTGTGTGTTAACTGAGAGAAAAACCAGGAAAATCCTCACCAAGCAGCCCTACTGAATTACATACAGTATCAATTCAAGTGACTTGGTGCCTGGAAGCAATAGCAAAACACAACACAAACTGCCACAGGATTCCAGCATTGTCACTCAGCTGCGAATAAGCTAATTATTTTAATGTGGGTACTGCAAAGAAAAATGAAGCTGCTGCATATTCCAAAATTTTTTCTAGGAAATTCTTTCAATTATCGCATGACATTAAAAATACATTTGAAAATTAAAAATGTATTGGATAAATACAAATTATTGAAGAATGTAAGAGGCAAAAATGCAGAATTTTTCTAAAGTTACTCAACGGGGATTAAAATATAAAGGAACAATCTGAGCTGTTTTCCGAAAATATCATACCTTCTAGAAAATTTATAAAAAATCGAAATTTAGACTGTAAAGTAATGCAAAAGAATGAATTAAATTCGTAAATCAATTGAGAATTAGTAACTTGTCAACTTTTTCGTAATTTGTCAAATTTTTAAAATTTCAATATTTTTCAATTTTTTTGTTCAATTAATTACTACCGCAGGAATTAAGAGATCCAAAATATATTTGAAGTATAATGCGTTTCAAAAATGTATAGAAGAATGAATGATAATAAAAATTACCATTAAGTTTAAAATTATTCTAATCATGGATGTTTTTTTTTTAATATGGGGACATTAACCACGAAAAATATTTACTTGAAGGAAGGAATTTATTTTGAATCTATGGGCATATTTTTATCCATTCAAAAAGAAAAACAAATTAAAACTTCAGTTAAATTTCTTTTCTTCATCAATAACTTAAGACCATATAGGTACATTTTAGATAAATGAACTGTTAAACAGAAACGGTAGTCATAATTATAAACAGTTATTAAATAATTATTTTGAATGAAATTTGTGGAATGTAGTTACATGGCATGATCAAAAATATGAGTTGATTAGTGTAAAAATATTTTATTAAAAATCACAGCCTTTAAAATATTCCTGTTTGAATCAAACCAACTGTGATTTATCTACATTTTGTATTGCAAAAGAAAAAACGTCCTATTCCAAAATATTTATTAAAAATCAAGCAACATTTATTTGTTCAATCGATTTCAGTTTGCAATGATTTTATTTGCATAAATGGATTCATTCAAAATCGAAGTTCAACTTATATTATCATGAAACACATCAAAATGTAATACATGCATTAAAGATTTATAACAACTTTAAAAAAAAAAACAACAAAAAAAAAAAAAAAAAAAACATGAATGTACAACAACAATACAAAAAGAGCAAAATAGCTGCCACATGATATTGGTTTCCCAAGCTTTAGCCGTTATCTTTAACACACCAGTAATGTGTTTAAGAAGTTAAATATATGTCAGAAACACAGACTGAACTTTTAGTCTACAGAGAATAACAGAGGAAACATTTGTTTTGTAAATGTAATGACGAATTCAAAGTTAAATGAAAGCATTTTCAAAAAGTGCTGTCGTTATTTAGCTATCTTTTAAAATGTCCAAAGCAATGGTTTCCACCCAGAGGTTAGGACATATTTCTTATAAATATATATTAATAATTTTTTTATAAAGGAAACACTTCACAATAAAAGAATATGCATTATAAATGTAACTTAATAAATAAATGAACGAAAATATAAAAAAAGATTTTTTATTGTTGTAATAACAACTTATTTATGGCAGAATTTAGTATTTTATATTAACAATATATAAAAATGAAAAATTTCACTAAATTAGATATGAAAAGAGAAAAGTAAAAAATAAAAAAAAAAAACCATTTTAAATGTATATCATATAAACAAGTAAATAAGCCACTCAAATGATAGATATGACATATTAAATGGTTATTGTTTTTTTACAGTTAGAATTATTTTTAGACATTGTTGCATTACACTAATGTAAACTATAAAATTAAATAAATAAAGCACAAATGAGCAAAATAGGCAATATAATTTTTCTTATTATGTGTGGAGGAGAAGTAAAATATTTTAATAATTAGTCTAACGAATAATTTATCTATTTTCAGAAGAAATTAAATACTTTCTCAAATAACTCTGGTGCATGGTTTCAGCAGCTAAAAAACTATGATTTTTCATAAGATCCCCCAGTTTTCTGAAATGATTATTTCTTTCTCATGATTTAAAATATAATTTTGCACTGCTTTTTTAACTCAACATCTTCATGCAAATGTGAGAGAATTAATATTTCGCAAGCATTGGTTGCACGCAAGTAGGACTTCAAGACAGAAGAACAGCTTTCTTTCAAATTTAGGATTCCATATTTATCCGCAGCCTCGTACAGTTTGTATGCCTTTTTCCACTGTAAATCAGTAAGTATATCGGTATAGATATATCGCAGCATTTCACGCATGGTATCTGCGTCCACGTCTGAATCTCGACGCATTGTTGCACATTTTCTTTCATGTCACTGGTAAACATTGCTCTGAACACTGGAGATCTGGCACTAAGGATAATCTTATGAGCATGAAATGTGTCTGTTGTCGTTCGAAGCTTAACATCACAAAGAATTTGGTTGTCAAACAATATCTTCAGATCTTCTCCCAAAGGACTTGCAGTGCTTTTCTGGTTGATATCGATTGCAGAAGCAGAAGAGAGTTGAGGCTCTGTAGAGTTAAAATCATCAAGATTGCAAAAAGTATTTTCAGAAATGTAAGTCTCCATTCCACTATAACATGAAAATTCGCATTTCAAAGAAAGAGTGTCGTTTGGTAAACTTTGATTTTCAGTTCCACCAGTTTCCTTTTTGAGAGGAAAGGAGGAACTTGACGTTTGTCTATGTCGTCTTCAGAACTGAAAACTAACTCGTCCTGAAAAGATTCTACGGATATTCCATTAATGTCGAGAACAGAAAACCTGCACTTGCAATATTCTACACTGTGAGGATTAGTTACTTCGATTTGAATTTTCTCTTCTTCCTCCAATTCTACGAAAAATAATTTAATTTCCAACAATGGATCACTGTCATCTGCTGTTCTGAGCGAAGCAACTTTTTCGTCTAGCAGTGTGAGGGAACTGAATCTATCAAAGTCCAAAGAAAATGCATTCGATCAATATTCGGCCGTGTTTTGCAAAAGAAATGTATTTTCTGTGACATCCTACTTTCCCATAAGCGACATCGAAGGGTTAAGGTATCGTTTTCCAAGAATTCGTCTTTTCGGTTCTCCAGAATCTCATTTCGCTCGGCAAAATCTGAAAATCCATGTTTAGATTCATTGAATAAACACTTTGTTGCTTTTCGTGAAATCAGAGGAGAACCATTTGGGGCAAGTATCGAAAGTTCATAATCTCTTTCAATAGTATCTTGTTTGTTATTACAAATATAAAACGAGATAAAATTTGTATCATTGATTCTCATGCTAAGCCTTAAGTAATATATTTGATCATCATCTGAATACGGGTAGAAATCCGAAGAGCATACGTTTTTATGTTTTAAATAACTTATTCCTTCAATTGACCATGTGACAGTTAGAGCTACGTCGTCTTTACATGCCATTGTTGGATGCTTTTTACTATCCCAGTGCCTTTCAAACAAAATTCTGCCTCATTTGCCAAATAGCACGAACATATTGCTTATCGAAGAAGTTACAGATTAATTTTTATTTCACAGGGTTTATTCCCAAAGCTATTATCAAAAGCGTTACGAAAAGTAACTGATAAAGAGTTTTAAAACTACTGCTGTAATCAGAATTATCTGCAATATTTTTAGGGTGGAGCGGGGAGTTTTCGATCTGTGTCCTTCAAAGCTAATGATGAAATCATAGAAAAATATTTGCTTTCACATTCAATTTAATAAACAAAAAAAAATCTTATTTAAAATAACTGAAAATAGGATATAACTGAACTAAGATAACTGAAAATATAAAACTTACACTTCAGACCATATTAGATTATTCACAATATAAAAAGGTGTTTAAAAACAGATTTGGAAAATTAGTTATTCTGCTGGCAATTACGTACTACTATATTAATTCTATACTGTTGGTGATGATATTTCATTTATATATGCAAATGGGTTCGCCAGGAATGTATTATTTAGAAAATTGCAGTTTAGAAAATTCTGTGGGTGTTTGGCTATTTTTTCTTCGCTCTTTTTTCGCCAACCTAGCGAAGAAGAAAAAACGAAATAGAAAAAAGAGATATAGTCATAATAATAATAATAATAAAATAATAAACAGCACAGCATAAAAACGCCTTTTTGATGTAAGAAAGTTGTCAACTTCCCAGACCCGTAAATTAAGATCTGGAGGCACTACTTTAACTTTAGAATGATCAATCCCAAAAAGAAATAACATGATACAGATCAATTTGACTACTATTTTTAATATTTAATAGCTTGGAGCTATGTAAATAATCTATCATATTTACTGAGACTCATTTAATCTCCTCCCTGTATTATCAATAAGTATCCCATATAATTGAAAAGGAAAATTGAATAAAAGTGCTAATGAAGAGAACATAAATTCGATATGTTTTATTTGGTTAAAGATTAACATTCAAGGTTGACCGATAATTAATGCCACCATTCCAGATGACATACATTCGATTCAAAATTTCTTTATAGTATTTTGGATATTATAGATCTGCATTTATTAAATACATTTATATGCCAGTAACTTGTGTTTCTTTCTTTCTTAATTTGCTTTATTTGAATCTGAAAAAGAATGAAATTTTCACAAAGAATGGTTGCCGTGATTATTGGTGCACAAGTTTCAGAATTTTTTTTTTTTTTTCAAATCGGTTTTATTTCAAAAAGGGGAAGAATATTTATTCCATATATATCTTATCTTTTCTGAATGAAGAATGAATGAATGTTTTTGCCTGATGTAACAATAGTTATGTAAACTAAGATAACAGTCAGAAACACTAAAAAACCAGCCATGTAAGACTTTGATTTTTTAAATACACGTGTTTGATATAATTAATAAAATTTAAAAAAATTCTAATTATTTTGCAATATTAATCTAAACTTACACATTAAAAACAATTATAAGTTAAGTAATTTAATATTAATATTTCATTCTTACATATATAAAATAAATCACCTGAAATAACTGCATATTTCTATTAAAATAAACTATCTTGAACTAGAATATAATAAATATGTCATTTTTTAAAAAATTCTCCGTCTTTAATTTTTCCCCGTGGAGTACAATGTAGATCTAACTCCCTCGTGGTGCACTCCGGGCAACATCTGATACGGCAAAATGATCTAAAAATACGGCCTTCAGTCTGGCTCTCATTATGAGTTTCTTAGAGTTCTACAGCAGAATGCAGGGGGAAAAAAGACCTTTTGGTAAAGAAAAATAAATAAATATAAATTAAATGAATAAAAATCCTTAGGTGCTTCTTCTCTGAGGATGTTGCCGGTAGAAACATTCACTAGACTTGGTACGATCAGAAAACGATGGCATTGCTATGGCTTTTCTGTGATCATGATTGTCCCTTGCAAAAGTACTTTTTACAGAATTAAACTGACTCCTGACCGTCTCTGTCTCCTATGTGATAACCAGGAAGAAATGGATATGTCTCACCTTTGGTTCTGCACTGCCTCCTGCTTCTTTATGGAAGCGTTATTGGATTGTGACTTAAGTTGATGGATTAACTGATGTCATTTGTCTTGTTCTTTGTGTTTTTTTTTTTTTAGGATATTTGTTGTCCTGTAAATTGCCATAAAAATAAGTTTTTTCCTCTTTAATTAAAAGAAATTTGCATAAAATATTTTTATTTTATATATTCCATTGAAATTCTTGGCATTTTAGATGTAACAAAATAAATTACTTTTTTCATTCAATGAAAATATTATGAATATCATCACCAACAGTATAATTAATACAGTAGTAATTAAATACCAGCACAGTAATTAATTTTCCAAATCTTGTTTTTTTAAAACACCTTTTATATTGTGAATAGTCTAACAATATTAGTGGTCAGAAGCGTAGTTTCATATTTTAAATAAGACTTTTTTTTTTTTGTTTCTTAAAGTGAATGTAATGAAAGCAAACTATCTTTCTATGATTACATCACTAGTTTTGGAGGACACACCGTTTCATTCTAAAAATGTTGCAGATAATTCTGATTACAGCAGTAATTTTAAAAACTCTTATCAATTACTTTTTCGTATCGTATTAATAATAGTTGGGGAATAAACCCTTCGAAATAAATTTAATCTGTAAATTATTAGATAAACAATTTGTCCGAGCTATTTGAGAATTGAGGCAGATTATTATTTGAAAGGCACTGGGATAGTAAAAGTATTCAACAATGGCATGCAAAGACGACGTAGCTCTAACTGTTACATGGTCAATCGAAGGAATAAGTTATTTAAAATATATAAACGTATACTCTTGAACATGCATGGATATCAATGATACAAATTTTTATCTCATTTTATATTCATTATAACAAACACGATAATATTGTAAGATACTATGAACTTTCGATACTTGCCACCAATGGTTCTCCTCTGATTTCACGAAAATTAACAAAGTGTTTATTTAATGTATCTAAAAATGGATTTTTCGATTTTGTCGAGCGAAGTGAGATTCTGGAAAATCGAAAAGACGAATTCTTGAAAACGATACCTTAACCCTTCGATGTCGCTTATGGAATGTAGGATGTCAGAGAAAATACATTTCTTTTGCAAAACACGGCCGATTATTGATCGAACGTATTTTCTTTGGACTTTGGATAGATTCAGTTCCCTCACACTGCAAGACGAAAAAGTTGCTTCTCAGAACAGCAGATGAAGGTAGTCCGCTACTCGAAATGAAATTATTTTTCGTAGAATTGGAGGAAGAAGAGAAAATTCAAATCGAAGTAACTAATCCTCACTGTGTAGAATATTGCAAGTGCAGGTTTTCTGTTCTCGACATTAATGGAATATCCGTAGAATCGTTTCAGGACGAGTTAGTTTTCAGTTCTGAAGACGCCATAGACAAATTTCAAGTGCTTCCTTTCCTCTCAAAAGGAAACTGGTGGAACTGAAAATCAAAGTTTACCAAACGACACTCTTTCTTTGAAATGCGAATTTTCATGTTATAGTATTATTTAGACACAATATTTTAAAGACATAGTATTTTAAATCATGAGAAAAAAATAATCATTTCAGAAAATTGGAAGGATCTTATGAAAAATCATAGTTTTTTAGCTGCTGAAACCATGCACCAGGAGTTATTTGAGAAAGTATTTAATTTCTTCTGAAAATAGATAAATTATTCTTTTTTAGGCTAGTTACTAAAATATTTTATTTTTCTTCTACACATAATAAGGTAAAATAATATTTGTCTATTTTGCTCATTTGTGTTTTATTTACTTATTTACATTTTACTTTAGTGAAATGTAACTATGTCTAAAAAAGAATTTTAACTGTAAAAAACAATAACCAATTAATTTGTCTTAGATCATCTATCATTTGAATGGCCTACTTGCTTTTTAATATGATATACATTAAATAATTTTCTTTTTTTACTTTTTTCTTTTTCATATCTAATGTATTGAGATTTTTCATTTTAATATAAAAATATTCCTGTCTTATATAAATAAGTTGTTAGTAAAAAATCAGAATCTTTTTTACATTTTCGTTCATTTATTCATTACTTTACATTTTTCATCTATGAATTCTTCATGCGTATTCTTTGATTGTATTTAATTTATTAAAAGTTTATTATTATTATATTTATAAGATATATGTCTTAATCTTTGGGTTGAAACCATTCCTTTGGATATTTTAAAAAGATATCTATATATTTATCTTCTTTACTGAATCTTTTTTTTTTGTTCATTTATTCATTATTTTACATTTTCATCCATGAATTCATGAGTATTCTTTCATTGTTTCCTTTTATTAAAAAGAATATTAATACTATATTTATGTCTTAACCTCTGGGTTGAAACCATTGCTTTAGACGTTTTAAAAGATCGCTAAACAACGATAGTGCCTTTTGAAAAAATGCTGTCATTTATATAAATGTGAATTTACCATTACATTTATAAAACAGATTTATCCTCTATTATTCTCTATTGATTGAAAAGTTTAGTCCGTGATTCTGACACATATTTAACGTTTCTAAATACATTATGATGTGGTAATGATAACATGTAAAGTTTGGGAAACCAATATCACGTGACAGCTATTTTGCCCTTTTTGTGCTGTTGTTGTTGTACATTTCCGGGCTGTTGTTGATTTTTTTTTAAGTTGTTATAAATATTTAATGCATGTATCACATTTTGATGTGTTCCCTGATAATCTAAGCTGAGCTTCGTTTTTGAATGAACCTATTTATGTAAATGAAGACATTGCAAACTGAAATTGGCTGAACGAATAAATATTGATTGATTTTTAATAAATATTTTGAAAAAAGATGTTTTTTCTTTTGCAATACAAAATGCAAATTGATCACAGTTGATTTGATTCAAACAGGAATATTTTAACGCCTGTGATTTTTAATAAAATATTTTTTAATAATCAATTCATATTTTTGGTCATGCCATGTATATACGTTCCACAAACTTCATTCAAAATAACTATTTAATAATTGTTTATAAAATGGTGTCAATGGATGTGTGAAAACGTTGTCAAGAAAAAAAACGGTGTCAATGGATGACCAGCATATCGTTTAACAGTCGAAAAGGGATCAATATCAGTCTGAAAGTAACATTGTTCAGCTGCTGGGTACGGCAATGGGACTAATGTGGAGCTTTACTGTGGCCTTCATAAAAGTTCACCCGTCGTTATTCACTCGTCGTCCTAAACAATGCATCCCAGTGATAGCTGTCCAGTCTTAATACAGTTTAGAAAGTGTAAGGAACACAAAGACTGTACATTTCATCTATGGAGTTCATACTTTTTACAGATGGCAGCCATTTTAATGCCGCAAGAGATTTTCAACACCAATTGATATAAAAACCGCTGCTGCATGGTTTTATCCCACAACTTTGTCTTGGAGGCAGTTTAATGGACGGATGAACTGATCACCAAATTTTGGTTGAAGGTACCGTCAGTAGAGATCGCTTTGACATCATCTTATTCTTCCCCCACTTGCATTTACTCCGAGGATCCCGTTGGTATAAAGTTTTTATCGGCTGTAACGCTAGGACACATCGGACTCTCGCAATTGGGAAGCTTTTAGAAAGCAAAGATATTTACTAAAAATGAACTGGTCCGAGTACTTTCCTGATTTAAATCCTTAGAAGAGGTATCAGATGTTTTCGAGAGATCCTTTCCGGCCCGATTATACCCGACCCAATATCTGAAACAGATGCTCACTGAGGAATGGGTACTTTTATCTCCACAATTATTGGATAATCTGGTGTCGAGTATTAAAAAACGATGCCATGCAATGAAGTTAAGTAGCATCTAATACTAAGATATTTCCTTGGACAGTCAAGCATTTACACCAACGCTAATCTTTTATGCCTTTTTTTTTTGTTTGATTCCATACTGTATACATTCCATTCCTTTTTGCTTTCGTAGGCTTTCTTCATCTTTTAAGCTCAAAGTGGTATCTCTGTTCTGAATTTGATGTCTCCGAGATGATTTTTACAGAAAAAAAACCTATCGTTACTAAAATTTTGTACATGCAGTGTATATGTGTTGTTGTTGTTACTAATCCTCCTGGTGCAGGAAAACCTACACCAAGTCCAAAAGACCCCGTCGCATGAGATCATAAAAAACCATTCCTTGCTCAACCACCAGCTGCTTCCAGGAAGCGCCTAAACACATAAGAAGGTGAGCAGAACTAGCGGGAAGGAAACAAGAACAAGTAGAAAAATGTTCTCCCCATTCTGAAATTTCATACTTTTCAAATGTCCACTTCTGAATCTTGCTAAATACCGATTGGAGAGGTCTAGGCCCGTTGCATGACAGAGATAGGCCCTGGCCGCTAGCAACGTACCAGTCATGAACTGAGGGGCTAGCCAAGTAGAAAGTGCTTTACATTTATGGAGGGAATAGATGATGTAAAGTTGGTGTTCTGGAGATCACTGCCATTTCTTGCAAGTGAATTTGAAATCTCATTTCCGTACATCCCAATGTGCGAAGGAATCCACTACTACTACTACACCACACCACATCACGATGCCTAGAGCTGAATTGCCCCTTTACAGTTTGGGAATAATATGGGTGAGAAGAAGTGTGATTGGGCTCTGTGACGCTCTACGGTAATATGAGACCGGGACCTACGACTTAAAATGGATTCCGAACCACTACAAACATCCATGGCACCGCCGGGAATCAAACCCGATACCTGTGGTACCGAGAGTCAGAGCGTTAGCCACTCGGCCATCAGGCCCCGAAGGAATCCACTGAAGGCTTACTGATTTCCCGGATCTAGTTCAGAGAGAAGTACTAGAATATCCTGGTCAAGTTTGTCATGTATAATATTTTGGGCCAGTTTTCAGATACTGGATAGCCCTTTTAATATCATTCAGAATACATACACTTAAGAGCCAAAACATTATGACCACCTATCACCTTTCACTTACTTCTGTGTGTGTTCCCATCACACACAGAAGTAAGTGAAAGAATGATTCTTCAGACTCTCCAGCACACTTCCACCTGATCACGTGCCTTCCACGTCATCCACGCGAGTTCATTGCAAAATGTAAGGGTGGTCATAATGTTTTGGCTCTTGAGTGTATATTACTTTTATCAGTAGTAGGGCCATAATCAAGAGCTTTTCCAATGGCTATAATTTCTGACCTAAAAGCAGAGCAGTAGCCGGGGTCTTGGATATTAATTTTATTTTCCTCTTCTGAGTTGCTGATGAGGATACCATTTCCAGCTCTATCTCCATCAAGAATGGCTAGCGCTCTGGCTGTTGGTACAGAAGGCTTCAGGTTCGAATCCTTGAGGTGGCATGGATGTTTGTGAGTGGTTCAGAATCCACGTTAAACTGTAGGTCCCTGTCTGTTTAGCCTACATTGTGCACAAGATGACCGTAGAGCAACAAACCAAATCAAACTACCGCCATCAAATTTGCTAAGTGTATACGTTTATAAAGTATATGAGGAAAAAGAAATGATTTAACCAAACATCAATTAAATAAATACATGTTTGCATTAAATACATGTTTTCTGTTAAAAAATAAATTTTAGTTTGAAAACTTTATTCTAATGGAATTCAAGTATTTTATTAATATTATGCTAGCCATTGAATTTCTGGGAAGTTACGCCCATCAATGAAAAATGCAGACTTATTTTTTTTTAAAATAAATTTGTAATGATTGGAGTTCATTTTAAGATTTTTTTAAAGATGGAAATGTTAAAAGGACGAGTACATTAAAGCAAGAATTGATGGACATTAACCTTCAATTTCTGTTTTTTTTTAAACACGATTTATATTCTTCTTTTTTTTTTCCTTGAAGTATAATAAATACTTATGGATGAACTGCGTTGTTAACACTCGGTTGATTGCGCGAAATGGAACAGCATTCTTGCTCATCTCCATTGCACAGTAGAAAAATTTAAAATAAAAAAAAAGCGAACCTTTAGAAATTCAGAAGTAAATGCACTGCACAACAATGCTTTTGTTTTTGCATTGTAAATTTCACTCAAAATAATGTACTACTACTGAAAATTAAATTTAAATTTTTTTTTCTGCGAAGTGTTTTACTTGTCCTAGAAGACATTTCTTTGCTTAACTTGTCGGAAGGTAACCAAATTTTCAACTTGTTCAAGAAAAATATAAAGAGTTTTTAACAAATCTAAAAATTTATTTATTTATTTACGATATCAATCATTTATTAAGTTATACTTTCCAAACAGAATAGGAGGAAAGAGTACAGACACATAATAATTTATAGCGATTTAAACTGAAAAATTATGAACATAGATTCATAAAAATGTTTAGGAATGCTTTAAAATGATTATTTGTTTTGTAAAATTAATATGTTTAATACGTTTTTAATATGACAGGTGTAATATGTTTTTAATATGACAGTTTTATAATCATCGAAACCATTTTATGAAATATGAAACATTTCTTTGCTGATAGCTGGTAGGTTGATAAGTTTTATTTATCATTTTTTCACACATTTTTATCTATTAAACTGTTTTTCATATATCGAATGTAATGCGTTGATTTACTTTTTTAATGATTTTTTATTTGAACGTTTTAATATTTTTTTGGGGGAATTAATGCCTTTATTTATTTATTTTCGGCAGTTTTTAATTTTTTTTTAAGGAAATTTCAGATGGGTATTAGATTAATTTTCAGATAAGGTTGTTAGCTACATAAAACACTACATTGGTGTTGTTACAAATTTAATTTTCTGTATTCTAATTTAATAATTATTGCCGTCATTGATATATTTTGTCAGCAAAATTCATCAATATATAATATTTTATGCTACATACGAAATATGAGCAACCCCAGATTAAATCTGGGGATCTATAGGAAATTATCCAGTCATTGAAGTCTGTTTTTTATACTGTATTATGACCATGATTACTGTTCAGAGTTCAGTAGCGAAAAAGAATTTGCTATACCAAATTTAATAATATTTGTTAGTATTATTTAGATCGTGATTTGATAATTTTCTGAGGGGAAAAAATTTGATTTTTGGCATCAAAATGCCAATGTATTAAATTCTGAGAATAAACTTCACATGGAATGTGAATATTTTACACAGATTCGCTTACTGGCGTTTAATTTTACAGAACGCATATTCATGCCAGATTAAACACAATTATTAATTATATTACATAGGGTCTGAATGGCCGAGTGGCTAGCGCTCTGGCGCTCGGTACCACAGGTTTCAGGTTCGAGTCCCGACGCTGCCATGGATGGATGTTTGTAGTGGTTCGGAATCCACTTTAAACCGTATGTCCCGGTTTCATAGGAACGTAGAGCGTTGCGGGGGCATTGTTACTCCGCGTCCGTGGCTTATTTTCAAGTTACACGCTCCCCCTGGTGGCAAAGTGAGTAACGTCTGTGCAGCGCTTGCCTTAAGGCATCAAAACCAAGCTGTCTAAGTGTTTGTCAGCTGCATTAGAAAAAAATTATATTACATGCGATTAGTGCTTTGTACTAATGAGAACAATCTGTCTCTCAAATCTGATAGCAGGTAATCAGTGTCATGCAAAATGAGGAAATTAGCGAATATCTGTGCGACCTTCACAGGTCGAAACAACTACAGATTTAATATGAACTATGCTATGAGTTGTTCTATCGTGATTGGTGATAGACCACGGGCTGAGAAATGTCTACTGCATTAATAAGTGAAGGAAGCTGACGGATTGTCTTAAAACGAGATTATTGGCGAAGAAGGAGAGAGTTCTGCAACAAATCGTTTTCTGAAGTGACTGAATAAGCCGGAGTTTTCCGCCTGTTTTCGAAGTGAGCCCCTTGTGGTTTTATGAATCATGTCGTGTGATAGTTAAGGTCTGTCGCAGACCAGGTGTTTAAATTTGTCGTAGATTCGAGGATTCTGAAAATCTTCGTTCTTGGAGTGAACTGCACTTGTGAATCAAATTATCTTTAATTTTCATTTTTGTAAATAGAGTTCTGTATATGTGTATATAAGGCTTGTGAATAAAAATTAAAAGTGTTCTCATGAACCTGAAAGTGGCCCTTTTCTTGAAGCAATTGCAAGTCTAGTATAGCCCGAGACGTTGCAATAAATAAAAAAAAATAACAAAAATAGAAGGAGAAAAATCTTTTATTACACTCATGTCACTAAATTAAGGATAATGAAGTTCAGGCAAAGAAAGAGACAGAATCAAAACAAATTTGACTTATTTGTAAAGTCTATTTAATAAACAAAAGGTAAAGAGCAAAAAAAAGATGCTATATGTTTGACATAATTAATAAAAATTGCGATTTTTACTCCCTGGAGCAAATTTCAAAAAGAACCTATTTACAAAAAACAGTATAACATGGTTAGTATGATGGTTAATATGGAGTATGTCTCCCGGACGATGCAATACAGGCCTTACAACGCCTAGGCATGCTGAGTATCAAATTATCAAACTGATCTTGGGGAATATTACACCACTCATCAAGCAATGCCCTCCGAAGTTACGGTTGACAGGTGGGAGGGGGTTGACGGGCTGCAATTCGTCGGTCAAGCATATCCCACACATGCTCTATTGGATTCAAGTCCGGTGAGTATGCTGGCCAATCCATACGGGTGATATCCTCCAATTGAAGGCATTCGTCTACAATGTTTGCACGGTGAGGAGGGCGTTGTCATCCATAAACAGAAATTCAGCACCTATGGCGCCCCGAAACAAATGTACATGTTGTTCCAGAATGACATCCCGATAGATGTGGCCTGTCATCGTTACACTCTGAACATGCAGGTCAGTTCTGGAACCAAGAATAATTCCTCCCCAAACGAGCCATCCTGCACCACCGTAAAGGTGTCGTTCAATGGTGTTCTCTTGGTGGTAACGGGTACCTGGCGCTCTCCACATGAAAGTCCGGCGAGAATCAGACTGCAAACTAAACCTGCACTCGTCGGAAAACATCACTCAAGACCACTGTTGCGGTGTCCACAATGCATGCTCTCTACTCTAGGTTAATCGCAGGCGACAGTGAGTTGCGGTAAGTGAAACACATCTGACAGGCCTACGAGCATATAGACCAATGTACCCTAAGCGTCTGTACACGGTCTGCCTTGAAACTGTCGTACCGTTAGCTGAAGAGAGCTGACGAGACAGGTCTGATGATGCGCTTCGTCAGTTTCTTTGGCAGTAACTGCTAAATACCGGTCCTCATTCGGCGTTGTAACTCGGGGCGACCTGTGCTGTAACATCTACTCACATTACCATCATCTTGGAATCGTTGCCAAAGCCTGGACTCTGGGCGATTCCAAGTTCCTCGGATACTTCCAGCTGGGTACGTCCACATTCCAGTCGTCCGATAATTCTACCACGTAAAAAATCATCCAAATGCTTCCTTTGTGGCATAACTATGCGGTTATTGCACTGAAAGGCTTTTAAAGCGCTTGTGAACAATTTTAGTTCTTTGCCACCATTCCTTATATACCCCTCTCTTACACTCTCGTCATTGTGACGTACTATCCGCGCCATCTGGTGGTTTCCTGTAATTTTTATATTCTTCTTCAAGATGTGTGTGATAATTCTACAGGTGAAATTTTTATTTTAGAGTTCAATTTCTGTGTGATTCTGAATTATCCTTAATTTATGGACATGAGTGTAATACAAATACAGTTAACATAAGTCTCAAAATGGCGAAATGATTATCCTCAGATTTGCTAGGAATCCCGATTTTAAATTTAAAAACATTAAAAACCCAGATTCTTTACATATGTGATAATGTTTTTATATGGCTATTATTAAATAAATAAACACCAAATATTTCTTAATAATCTCGAGAACTTCGATTAAGTATGAGATCAGAAAAAAATTCTTGAAAAGAGATACCTATTTCATTAATGATCCATGACATTTTAATGTTTGGTTATTTTTTTTTCAGATAAATTTTAAATTTGCATTTTGATTAATTGAAGATAAAGCTATAATATTTTTTTTACGAACTGAATTTGGTATTTTCAATATAAAATATTCCTATATTGCTAATAAAAATAAAAGAACATTAGAACTGCTGTACCATTTAATGATAGCAAAAAAATGTTTTAAAGGAATTTTGTCTGAATAAGAGCGAGAAGATAAAAGAAAATAAATAAAACCACTTTCTTAGAGCATCCGTTTGGCCTCTGGTGGTGGGAAATTCTGAACTATTTATTTATTTCAAAAAACAAAACTTCCTTTTGTCCGAATAGCATTTACATATATTTTTGTTACTTCCTCTATATATTTTGCGATCAGGATCCAAACAATTCTATTTAAATCATGGCATTTTAAATTTAAAAAAAATTGTAATGATTTTTAAAATTTATTATTATTATTTTTTTTTTTGTTGAATAGAAATAATCAAATCTATCTAACAGAAAGGATTGAGACTAACTTATGTCCGTGTTAATCACATTCTATTGTTGAATAGCATTCACGCTTTTCGGAAATAAAACAGCTTCTTTGTAGATCTTGTTACATCCTTCCTTCCGATTACATTTCCTAAATGTACATAACAATCCATCCATTTGATAATTTTTAAATTAGGTAATTTGCGCCCTATCTATCTTCTAGTAGTAGTGATGCATTGTTTCGAGTTCAAGGTACAATAACGATGCAAATGAAGACTGGCAAGTCGATGTGGCTTTCAACAAGATCATTTTTGCACGTCATTCTGTTCTCATGTTCCAAATGTATTCTCAAAATGTAGGAAGGAAGGAAACTATGTATACATTTCTCAGATTCTTTTTTTTTTTTTTTATGCTCAAGTAATCATGAGGCTCTGTGTAGTTAGCTAAGCATGAAAGATATTCAAAGGAAAAAAAAAGTCTTACATCTCCAGTCTATGGCAAAAACCCTCACCTTAAATCTCCAGAGTGAACTAACTACTACAACGGTAATAAAAGATAATGATGCATCTTCTCAAAGTATGGAATAATTATTGAAAGTGTATAATTAAGAGGGGTGGTAATCCTTTCAAGTTATTGAATGGATTATTCTCTCCAGTCTAATCTTGGGACAGTAGTACTGACCGTACTTATAC